>CAUYRT010033079.1:0-105885 GCA_963574885.1 Lepilemur ruficaudatus
CAACACCAATCCTCTGTGTAATTACGGGATGCTGCCTTTAACAACAAAATTCAACATGACTAAGAGCTTGTTGAGATTTTGAGGGGTCCATTCGCACTTTCAGTTAATCCTTATACCTTCAGTGATAGAGATAGTAATACCAATACCACTTGATCGATCAAGAAACTAAAGTTCAGACAGAGTTCAATTCTCCCCAAGGTAGTCAAACTTTGGTGGTTAAGCCAAGGTAATAACCTCATCTTCCAACTCCAAATCCTACACTCTTTCCACAAATAAAAGCATGATGGAGAGACCGCACAGTGTATTAAAACTAGGACAAGCTTTGGAGAGCTGGGTTTCAATCTCAGTTGGTAGTTGTGTAAACTCAAGAAAGCCATTTATTTGCATTTCAGTCTTCTCATCTGTAAAATGGATCTACCAGTGACATCCTCCTCCTTGTGAGGACCACAGACAATATGTAAAGTACACACAGTACTTTACATATTGTCTGGTACACAAGGACACTCAAGTGGTAGCTGTTACTATTACCGATGATAACATAGGCTTTGTCCTCATAGTAAGTCTTCCATAAAGCACTACTGAGCATATGCTACCAAAAGAAATCAGTCTTACGAAGTCAACACAAAAGGGTTCCTGAGTGTGAAAGCCACTGTTTGTTACCACGGCACTTGCCCTTGCCCCTGGTGTCTCTCTGTCTAGGAGCTAATGTTTTCCTGCTGTTATGGGCTGCATCGTGTCCTCCATCCTCCAAATTCACGTGTTGAAATCCTGCCCCCCAGTATTTCAGAATTGACTGTATTTGGAGATGGGGCCTTTAGAGAAGTAATTAAGGTTAAATGAAGTAATCTGGGTAGGCCCTATGACTGGTGTCCTCATATAAGAGATCAGGACAAAGGCACAGGAGAAAGACTATGTGAAGATACAGGGAGAAGACAGCCAACTACACGCTGAGGAGAGAGGCCTCAGAATAAAGCCAACGCTGCTGGCGCCTTGATCGTGGACTTCCAGACTCCAGAACCACGAGAAAACTCATGTCTGTTGTTTAAGCCCCTCAGTCTATGTCTGTGGGACTTCATTATTGCAGCCCTAAAGAACTGATACACCCACCAAGTGACATCTTACCCCCACTTGCAGCCCAGTCAGGCATGAGGAACACAAAGCTGTGGGTCTCCCGTCACCGCACGTGCTGCTAGGAAACCGGCCGAGAGCCAGACACAAACGAGGAGCAAACCGGAGCCTGTCGTGTACTAGCCCTTCACATGTTTCTGGACTACAGAAGGACCAATGTCTTCCAGCACTTCCAACTGCAGTGGCTGGCTGACAGGAACCCCCGAGGAGGGAGTGGACTCAGCAACAGGAAAGCTCTGGCGTCTTTCTGGAATCTTGCAAAGTCAGTCTGGGCTCTCTTTGGCGGAGGGCCTCCCCGTAGCAAAGCAAGTTAGGGCACAGAAGACGGAGCCTCACTGTCTGAACGTCCAAGAACATCACAAAGCATTCACGGTTCCTGTGGGTATAACTAAAAGTAAAAATTACGGTACTCTGAAAGGCTCGCGCTCCATTTGTAGTTTCTTCACTTACATCAGGGTATGAAGAAATTTTATTACTGTTGTTATTAAACACGCTAATGAGGCCGCAAAACAAAGCTCCTTATGGTTAAAACATTTAATAAACAGTGAGTAATTCAGCTACAGCTATGTATAAATCTAAGCCAAAACCTTCTGGACCATCACCAGAGAGCTAAATCTCTTTTTTATATGATGGCAACTAGTCAAAACTACCAGGTCTGAAGAACAAAGTGGACTAAACTGAAGATGAAGAATGTTTATGAATCCTTAGTTTGAGGGTTTTATCTGGACATTTAAAAGGACAAAAAATTTTTACTATTTCTGTTTTCCATCATTACTCAGAAAGAATACACACTTTCCTGGAAAATTCTACATTTTTGTGGAATATCATTCAGCAACAGGAAGTTAACAGAAAATATTATAGCAAGTAATAAATGTTCCTTAAGAGAACATATAGGATGATGTGTCTTATTAAGCTCAAATACTACTCCTTCTCATGAACTTAAATTTCAAATTATAAGCTGCCTTCCCATTTCATGTGGCATTATGAATAGGGTGGATTATAGGGCTTGGCCGTGTCCTCCAACTCACCTTGTGAGATGTACTGAGCCCTCTCTGCCCCTGATGGCTACAGTCTTCAGCACATGCAGGAATTAAGCTCATCTAAGGTCTCTGTGTTTCCCTAAAGTCCTTAGTCCTGTTGAGCATGAAAAATACTCTGGGGACAGTATAGAAATATTTCTCAAAGATATGTCGTGGAATCAACTTAACTAGCATCATCAGGGAGGGGGCTTGTTAAAAATGCAGATTTCTGGGCTATGCCTAGATTTACCTTAGGGCTCTAACTTAAACTTAGAGCCCAGGACTCTTCATATTAATCAAACTCCCCAATTGATTCTTATTCTGACTGTATTTTAAGATCCAAAGCAGCATAGAGTATCTGCTAAGGCCATTAGCTTTAGAACCTGACCCAATTATGCACAGCATGTGTGACCATGGGAATATTACTTTACCTTAGTAAGCCTTGATTCCCTACCTATGTAGTATTTGGGATAATGATAGTACTTACCTCCAAGAAGTATTGAAAGATGACACAAAATAATCTACATAAAGCCTTCAAATACTTCAAACACTGCCCAACCTGCAGCACGTGTTCAAAAAATGCTAGCTATTATGTTATGCAAAGAGACTTTGAATTTATTAATTTTGGTTGAGTGACTTATTAACTATTATAGCAAAAGGAATATATTGTAAGGAAATCAGGGAAACATATCTTCTGATTAAAAATCATGAAGTTTTGAGCACTGAGCTTTTAAACAATGTTTAATGGTAAATGCCAGGCACATGGCTAGCAGAATACATTCTGAAAACACAGTTCCATAGTCAACTAGGTTTTCATCTCACCGCGTCTTCAATGGAGGTATCAAAGCAGACACAGGGGAACCTGAAACTGTTCCCGTGAAACACGATTTGACTTTGCTGTTCAATACAACACCACAGCATTCATCTGTATAATGATGTATTTGGATCAGATTTTTTAAAAATCATTTATATCTTTTGTTCTTATCTTTAAAAAATCTCTATGTACAGCGGAGATTAGAAACACACCCGGGACTTTTGTAGAACTGAAGCAGCACATGTATTTAATTACGGTGAGGTTTCCGGTGTTATCATTCTGAACATGCTCATGCTATGCCCATTAAAAACAGAAAAAAGGAAGCTACAGGGAAATGCAGACAGCACACAATAAGTTTAATCTTTAGATGATCTCCAGTGAATTTGTGCAAGCAGAATTCCAAATTACTGCATGTAAATAAAAACCAGGAAAACAGACGCTCCCATTTCTACTCTCCAGAGACGGCTTCTGGAACATTTCTGGAATGAATCCCCAAGAATTAGGGCACCAGACAAACTATGGAGCAGCAATTCCTGTGACCTGCTGGGCACAAAACCGTCTGGCTTGATCCCAGGCCAGAAAGCCCCAAAATGCTCATGCTGGGCTGAGTGTGACACAGCACGCTAAAACAGATGAAACTTCCGATTGTTTCCCCAGAAGACGGTGGGTTCGAGATTCTCACACGTGAGAAGAGAAGACACAAAAGAAAAAAGGGGAGGAGCAAGAATGACAATGATTGGCAGCGAGCTTGTAAGAATGGAGAGCAGATTAACGAGCACCAGTAGGATGCAGAAGAAGAAAGGAGTTTCCAGTAGAAATGGAGGGCAGAACAGCAGCTCTCTGGTCACCAAAGTCTAGCCTGTAGCTCAAAACTGGGGCTCAATACTCCAGACAAGAATAACTGTTATTAACTACAATACTGGCCACAAATTACTGAACAATTATTTCTTCACTGCCGCAACAAAGTGATTGGCACAAAACCCATGAGGTAGTTATTAGTGTCCCCATTTCACAGATGAGAAACTGAGGCTGAACACTTGGCATTTAGCATTCAATACAATATAGTTATTGTTCTGATGAACAAATGAATCAACCCAACTGAGTGTACTTTTTTTTTTTTTTTTTGAGACAGAGTCTCACTCTGTTGCCCGGGCTAGAGTGAGTGCCGTGGCGTCAGCCTAGCTCACAGCAACCTCAAACTCCTGGGGGCTAAGGCAATCCTGCTGCCTCAGCCTCCCGAGTAGCTGGGACTATAGGCATGTGCCACTATGCTTGGCTTATTTTTTCTATATATTTTTAGTTGGCCAATTAATTTCTTTCTATTTTTAGTAGAGATGGGGTCTCGCTCTTGCTCAGGCTGGTCTCGAACTCCTTACCTGGAGCGATCCGCCCACCTCGGCCTCCCAGAGTGCTAGGATTACAGGCGTGAGCCACCGCGCCCGGCCCTGAGTGTACTTTTATAAGGATGACTTTAGCATTCCGAACAGACATGGCATAATGATATAAATCGTTATGAGGGAAAAAATCAGGTACTCAAGAAGGCTGTGTCTCAATCATAAAACTCTGGCACACATTAACCCAGGAACAACATTATAATGTTGATGAAAATTGGTCTATTTTGCCTTCCTCCACCCCTGGCAATCACTAAAAACGCACTGACCATCCTCATCTGCCTACAACAGTCTTGCGCTTTATATAAAATATGGGCAAGCTGTTTGCATGTGTTAATGCTTCAAGTTCCTATAAAAGTTTGTGACTCAAAATATTATGATCCTTGTGTTTCCAAGACAGCTCACATTTTCTGATTGCCTAAAGAGTTCAAACTGGAGCATAAACACAATCTTTTCCCCCTGATTCGATCTTTTATATACTAGTTTAATGACTATTTCTTACCTTGGACATTCCTAAGAGTAACAAAACCACTCCACTGGATGGAACAGGGAGTGATTACAAATGCTCATGTGGGCAATAACTCTGTATATTTACTAAAACTCATGGAACTGTATACTTAAGATGAGTAAATTTTATTTGCAAAGTTCCCAGCACATAGAAATGATAAATACTCAAGGTGATGGATACTCCAGATACTCTGACTTGATCATTACACATTCTATGCATATAACAAAATATCACATGTACCCCACAAATATGTAAAATATTACGTATCAATAAAAAAGCTGTAGTCTTAGACATTAAAAACAAAAATAAAAAAAGATGAGTAAATATTATGGTATATAAGTCATATCCCAATAAAGCTGTTAAAAAAAAACTACTACCCCATAGCTACACACCTGTAGAGTTCACCCCGCAAAAGTAGGGTTACTGGCTGGGAAAATCAACAGTTCTGATCTGGCTACTCCCATTCCCTATCCCCACACCCCCATTAGCATCACTGGCCCAACTAATAAACCTAGATATTACTCAAAATGTAAAGTGATTTTTATGAGAGTGATCATACTTCTTTCAGATATTATGTAAGACATTAAATGTTATGACTTTTCAAATGACTTTTTGAAGGTATCATTTTTAAGGTTGCCTATGCCATAAATGCTGCGCAAAGTGAGCTTAAAACTTAAGAACTCTTGTCATGTCAGTGTCATCTTCTTTCTGAGTCTATTTGCTTGGAATAAAGCCTTCCTCATAGCACCAAAGGAATTCTGGAAAGGCTGAGAGCCTCCTCACCCCTCCTATCTATGAAGAACACATTCATGAAGGACAGGAGAGTGTGCTGACCAGCACCATGCCAGCCACCTTGTCAAGGGATGAATGCTGATAGGTCCACCCTCCAAATATGTCCAGATTCTGGTTGTATCTCACTACTTCCTGGTCCAAGCCAGGGTCATCTCCCTTCTGAACTTTTCCAACTGCGTCTTCACTGATCTGTCTGCTTGCACCTAACTTCCCTGTAGTCTGTTCTCAACACAGCAGCCAGAGTGACCCTCTCAAAATATCAGTCAAATCACATCACTCCTCAGACCAAAACCTGCCAGTGGCTTCACAGTCACTCAGCACAAAAGCCCGAGACCTGATGACAGCCTCAAGGTCCTGCCTCATTTGATCCCTGGCACCTTCCAGATTTCCTCTATCAACCTGCTCTTCCCTTCTTGCTCATTCTACTCCAACCACATTAACCTCTTTTTCTTTAAACACATCAAACAGTCCTATCTCAGGGCCTCTGCACCTGCTGCTCCTCTGCCTAGAGGGCTTCTACTGCGGCTACCCTAGAAGCTGGCTGTCTCACCTCATTCTGGCCTCCACCCAAATGGTACCCTACCTACAAGGCCTTCCCTGACAAACTTATCTAAAATATCACCCCCACATACACACACACACACAGCGTTCTTCCACCCCTCCTACCCCGCTTCTTTGTCTTTAGCACACCTCCGCAACACTGCCATACGTAATCGTGCGTGTGTTGCCCGTCTCTACCTTCCCTATGGCCAAATGTCAAAGCCACAAAAGGAAAGAGCCTGGAATGGAGCCTGGCCCGTAAAAGGTGCTTAATAAATACCTGGTGGTAGTGAGTGAATAAAAACCAGCACAAACCCATGTCAGGAAGGGGAGAGACGCTGGGATGAGGAGGCTCCGCTTTGCAGAAGGCAGCTACACACTCCCAGCAGGTCCAGCAGCTGATGCTCCCATCTCCTTAGGGGAGAAAGGGGAAAGAGCCAAGAAGCAAATCCACATCAGGGACTTTTTCCACCATGAAAGTTCAAAGTCTCCTCCTGACAGTGGCAACTCATTCAGGACCCACAATTACCTGAGCAAAAGCAGTCACCCTCCAAAACACTCCTACAGGAAAAAATACTTTAACAGAAGTATGAATAAAGACAAAAGTGAACATAAAAGTCTGGTATCCTTTGAAGTGTATGTGAATTTAATTTTTAAGAGTTTTTAACTTGAAAAGTCCATGTCTTAGGAAAAGCAGAGTCTTCTAAAAGGTGAAAATGAATACTTGTAGGGCATTTTCACTTTTTTTTTAAAACAATACCCCTATAGCTTGTGAGGTTGATATGATCCCCATTTCCATTTTGTAAATGAACAGACAGAGGCTAAATAAGGTTAAGTGACTTGCTCAAGGCCATGAAATTCTAGCATCAGGACTTGACCTCAGTCTTTCTATTTCAAATACACTACTTTTTCCATTATTTATGTTATGTCTACAGAAAACCAAGTTCAAAAAAAGAAAAAGTGGTCTGTGAAAAGAAGACCTAACATACATCTAAATTCAAATAGTGGTGGACATGAACCCTTGAGAAACGCAGTGGTGCTAGATCAGAAAACCAAGGCCTGACATACCACAGAAACTAGATTGATAAGTACAACCGGCTTGTCTACCAGGAAATACAGAGAAGCAGGAAAGAGACAAAATTAGATATAAGCGATACAGACCCCTTGCTATAAGGAGAGATACAGGGATGCACCTTACTAATTATACAGAAAGAGGCAGAACACACCAAGTAAAACACAGCCAGGTGCTACAAGACATCAAACATTAGCACTATAACCTTTCAGAATGTATTTAAGATACATTTATAGAAAAGCAAGTTGGATAATTTACCTCAAAGGTCATGAGAATCACTGCATGCAAATCCAACCTATACAGAGAAACAGCCAAGTTTTGGTCAGTTACTAAAATTCAAACCTTAAAGTTAATCACGACTTATTGAAATATATTCAAACTATGCACTAGTAATGACTTTGATAAAATATCAGTCATAAAAATCAATAATTATTTGAGTAATTACTACTTAAGTGACTTCATTAATGATTAATAAATGTGCTTTATTATACTATCAATAGTAAATGTAAATAGCATTTACAATGCAACACAAAAGATTAAAAACATATTTAGTGATCACAGTCTTAAATCGTTTCCAAGGTTTCAGTATATTAAAGACATGAAGGGCCATAAATTAAGAAATCCATTTTACACAAAAGGACATTGAACATGTAATTGAGAAATTCTAATATCGTGATATTTATATGTTTATTTCACAGCCTCATTTCCATACAGAGAAAACACTTGCTCAGTTTCACATCACACAACTGGCGAATGTTCAGTCAAAAAGCCACCAGGGAAAGATACCTTCCTGCAGCAGAATCTTTAATCTGGGAAGAACTGATTAGAAAGGTATACTTCTAAATGGTTTAAACTGCTAAACGGTCTACATAAGCATTCCATTGAGAATTTAAAAAAATATATATTTTAACTATTAATAAAGCCTTCCAACACGCAAATTTTGTTTTGCTTCTGTGTGAATTTCTAGCTTATAAGATTCTGAGAGGCTGCTCAAGCTTAAACTCTAGCAAGATTAACATAAAACTTAAAACATTTAACTATGTCATATCAAAATTTAAGGCTTAAGATTACTAACAGAGAGAAAGAACAAAAGTTCATGTGCAGTTACAATGGAGAGAGAAACTCACTATTTTCCATCAGGAAATAGCAAATTTCTATAAAATATCTTGGTGCTAAGAAATGCAAAGGAAATATAATTCTGCTTTTCAAGCTACCATTAACTCTTTGCTGCCAATAGAGCAAACAAAATTATCAGCTTCCATTTTGGCCTTAACACCCTCATGCTACAAAGGAAGGGTGGAAGTGAACAGAGGCAAGTCCAGGGCAAAAGGAAACCAGGTTACAGGTAACACAAAAAACGTCTGCAACAGCGGCCATGCAGCCTCTACCACATGTCCAGTTTCGCAATCACAGCTGCACAATGCACAGCGGATAACTGGTTCATTTATGTAAGAAAACGTGTTACACACCTGCTATGAGACAAACAGTATTGGCAGATTGGTGACGAAGACAAAGTCCCTTTGGAACTTCTGCTCAAATCATGTGAGATGAATGAACATCAACAAAAAACAGTTCCACCTCAGAGGGCACAGGGTTAAGAAAATAAGGTAGCACAATGTGTTACAGAATACCAGGGCCCAGGGTGGGGTGCTGCTCGGGCAGTCAGGAGCATTTTCTGAGAAAGTTACCATTTGACTAGGAATCAAGTGAGGAGGTGGTGCAACTGCAAGGTCAAGGTAGAGAGCATTTAAGAAAGAAGTAACAGCAAATTCAAAGACTCTGAGATAGGATCTTAAACTAAAAAAGACACCTGCACTTGAATGTTTATAGCAGCACAATTCACAACTGCAAATATGTGGAAACAACCCAACTGCCCATCAGTACATGAGTGCATTAACAAGATGTGGTGTATGTATACCATGGAGTACTTACTACTCAGCCACAAAAGAAAAAAAAATGAACTACCTATTGTATTTATCCTGGGTGGAGCTGGAGCCCATTCTTCTAAGCAAAGTATCACAAGAATGGAAAAACAAGCACCAAATGTACTCACCATTAAATTGGTACTAACTGATCGACATTAACATGCACATATGGGAAGTAACACTCCTGGGGTGTCGGGCAGGTGGAGGGGGAGGAAGGGATGGGTAAATTCACACCTAACAGATGTGGGGCACACTGTCTGGGGGATGGGCCCACTTGTTGGGTGCAAAGGCAATTTATGTAACCAAAGAGTTTGTATCCCCGAAATACTCCGAAATAAAAAAAAAAAAATGACTCACTGAGGGAAGTAGGAGGGGGCCAACATGGCTGGGGGAGACAGTGCTGGGGCACCAGGGTGGAAGGGGGGCAGCACCACACAGGGCCTGGACATGGCAAAGAGAAATTGGGTTTTATCCTAGTTGCACTGAGATGCCACCAGATTTTAAGCAGCAGAATGACATGAACTCACGATTTATGCTTTAAACAAGATACAAGCTGACCTGACAGATGGAGATTGGACAACAAGGAGGCCAAGGTGGAAGCAGAGAGACCAGAGGAGTACCGGAGTTCAAGTGAGAAAGGTGGTGTCCTGCAGGTTATGGCAGCAGAAGTAGAGTTTAAAAGTAGAGGCCACAGAACTCGCAGAACTTGGGTGGGAGATGGGAAGAACACAAGGGGAATGAACAATTCACAAGGCTCGAGGGCCTCATGAGTCGGAAACAAAAACCTCTCTTATGATAAATTGCGACATCCATTAGATATCCCAGTGGAGATGCCAGGCAGGCAGATGACCAGCATCTGGAGCTCATGCAAGAGATCAGGCTGGAGTTAGAGATACTGGAGACATCGCCTTACAGGTACTGTTTACAGTCAAGTGCTATATAGCTATGTCACTCAAAGCAAATGTCTAGACATACTAATAGAAGACAGCAGAGGACAAAACCCTCAACTACTCCATCCTTGGTGGACTTGGCAGAGAAACAGGTGCCAGTAAAAGAGACAGAGGGAAAAGCAGCCAGTGAGGGAGAAGAACCAGGAGCAGGTAGGGAAACGGAAGGCTCAAGAAAGGGGGTAGATGGAGAGGGGTGGGCAAGGCAGTGGAGAGTAGGTTAGAGGGAAGGGCAGGGAAGGTGACAGTCATTCCAGGGAACGGGAATGGATGAGCTGGTACAGCAGAGCTGAGGTTAGACCAGCGAGCTTGGTTTGCAGTTGTCCCCACCATACTCAGCTATGGGAACTGAAAGGGCAGATGCTTGGGCAATGTTAAGCTCAGTCCATCGGGAGAGGGAGAGGGGCAAGGGCTGTGCCAGAGTCCAGACTACACACTCAGAGCTGGGTTAGGAGGGAAGCCAGGCCAGGGCAGTGGACTGTGAAAGAGGTGGAGCCAGCGGAGTGGAGGTTCACCGAGGGGAAATGAAGGTAGGCATGGGTAGAAGGACGTAAAGTGGTGGTTAGGTAACGGACTGCTTGGAATTGAGATTTTGGAGGAGACGTAGTTATTGGTGTTGGCTTAGGACAACAGTTCCTGAGCATTCTGGTTTCAGGCCCCCTATGTGCTCATAAAAGTTACTGGGTGTCATACCTACGATAGATTATTATGGTCCTATCTGTTGATACTTACCAGATTAGAAATTAAAGCAGACACTTAATACTAATTCATTTAAAAATAAATCTATTACATATTAACAAATAATATCCTTGTGAATAACTATTCAAAAATAGTGAAAGAGCAGTATTGTTTTATCTTTCTGAAAATCAGATGGCCAACATAAAAGACAGCTGCATTCTCGTATCTGCTCTGCACTCAGTCTACTGACATACGTCGTTTTGGTTGAACTCTATGAAGACCATTTGTTCTCACACAGATAGATACATATAGTTGAAAAAAAGTAAGGAATATTAGATAATAGACTTTCAGATGATTGCGGATATTCTTCTTCGATACTACATGAAAACTCAACAAGTACTAGTTTCTTATAGTTGCAATTGGAATTTGAAACAATATCAATGAACTTTTTGTACTCCAAAACATTAAGTCTATTAGTCTATCTTGCATTTTGAATGGATCTTTTATCCATGCATAATTTTGAAACATCATACATCAGTCATTTGGAAAATGTTGGCTCCCTAAGTTATACAGATCTTCCAAACACTGACATATCAGGAAAGTCTTTAAATATTGGGAAGCTCTCAAGCTCAGGGTAGTAGATGTAAGCTTTCTAAAAATTCTAATTTTCACTCGAAGGTTTAAATTTATCATTGGCAACAAATACAGTTGTTTTCCATGAAGTGAGAAGCTGACTTCAAGAAAATCTTTGCTAAATGCTCAAGTCTGATAACCATGGTTTGTCTGCCAAACAATAGTACAAGTACTTTTCCCCGAGACAGCTAACGTATTTCACTATATAGAAATGCTCTATGCAGACTTCCCATTTCATCATACAGAATATTAAAAAGTGCTCTCAAGGATTGAGAGACAATAAAATTAATTTTTTTTTTTTTTTACTGCTTCATCAAGGACATTCTTAAGTGAAAGTGGCATTTTTTACTGCAAGTGAGTGACAGAATACAATGACTACCAGTATGGTGGTATGCACCAAGGCATTGGCCATTTGACTCACTGTTGCTTTTGCCCATCAAAGCAAGTGTCAACATAGTAAAAAAAAAGGCAGATGATATCTTAGGGTTACCACGAAAACACTTTTGACCTTGTGGACTCTTGAAGGGATCTAGTGGACCCACACCACTTTGAGAACCAACCATCAGCCTAAGGCTATCACCATGAATGCTCACATGTGGCTGAAGTCAGGGGGAGAAAACATAGTTGGATTGAGGAAGCCAAATAGCCCACAGGCAAAAACGTGGACTTGATCATCATGTGGATGCTCAAGTTACAAGAACGACAGGAGCATTAAGAGAAAGGGAGAGAAAGCGAGGGAGGAAGTAGACATTAGCCAATGATGGGTGCGCCTAGGAGGAGGATGCTAAACCCCAAGGACACGTGCTTAAAGGCAGTGCAGATTTTTAAAGGAGAAAGGAGGAACAATAGCTTGCAAGTGGCAACAGCAGGAGGAAGAGCAGCTTTCCTACTTCCAAGGTGGCATCTCCGAGGTAAGGGAGAGGAACTGCCGGCTGCCAGAAACCGCTGAAAGAGGTGGGCCTTTAGCGCACCTTCACCGACTTCTCAGACCTACAGCATGGTCTCAGACAGACACACACCTCATCTCCATTCCAAGAAATTCAGATTCAAGATGTCTAGGGTGGTCCTAGGCAACTTATTCCTTTGATGTGCTCCCTCATGATTGTGATGTTTAGTCCACCTTGAAAACCACTGGCAGGTGGCAGAAAGGCCAAACTCCCCAGCCACTGTCAATCTGAACTTAATCTGGTCTCCGTAAAGTCCCTGTTCCAGTCAACTTAAATCTAGCTTGAGCTTTCCCCTGAAGTATGTGCAGGTAGCCTTCTAGCATTCCCCTAAGTATTACCTCAAATGTTCTATGTCTAGCTGTATCTATCCAAGCCCTATCCATTCTTCAAGGTTTGCGCAAATCCCTCGCCTTGTTTAAAGCTTTTTTTTGTGATCATCACAACTTTGGGTGAGAACCTCCTACCCTCCAAAGTACTTGCTAGTTTGTGTCTCTGCTCACAGCCGCACACCTACACATTTTTTGTGCTCTTAAATGTCTACGGCCCCATCGAGACTGAAAGTTCAAGAGTTGGTACCATATCTTAAAAGATTTTGATAACATCTAGCATTGTGTTTTCTAATCTTAAGAGATTTGCTAGTATCTAGCACTGTGTTTTACAATCTTAAGAGATTTGATAGCATCTAGCACTGTTTTATAATAGTAGGCATTTAATAAGCCTTCCCCAAATCACATCCTACTCATCTTGTTAGTGACTGTGGCAACTGCATTTCTTTCATGTTCTTGTGGTAGAATGAAAATAAAACACACACTCGGCAGTTCAACAATTTCATTTCCAAATCAGGGTTTTCCCAAAAGAGCTTAACTTATTAAAAGAATATGAAATGAATAATAAAGTGTTTACTTTGTATATTTTGTTACCTATAAAACTTTCACACATTTTAAAATATTTTATTCTTGTATGTGTTTTAGATGCCTTACAATTGTAAAACTATTAAGCTGAAGACAAGAAACATTAGTAAGGAGGTCCCAAGAGTTAGCTGCTAAATTCATGATAGAGACCTTCAATTTTCAGTCCCAGAACATGTTAAATGGAGCAAGAGACCTGCTGGCCCCCAGAAAAATATCTTGTGAAATCTTGTAACCTTTATTACTGTGGTGGCTATTCATTGTTATAGCTCATCTGGGAGCATCTTAATGAAGCAAAAAATAATACAAACTTCGGAATCAAAGAAATACATTTCAGCATTCATGTGGGCCAAAGACTTCATGATTCAATTTATAGACAAGACTGTCAAAACACACACCCCTTCTCTTTTCTTCTTAGTTGGCTGATAGCTACCACCAGCCTACTTCAAAGTACATTAGAATACTCACTCCCTCGCCCCTTCTGCCAAGTGAAGACAAAGCAAGAAGTCAGCCATCTATGAACCAGAAAGCAGGCCCCGGCCAGACACTGAATCTGCTAGCACCTTGATCCTGAACTTTCCGGCCTCCAGGACTGTGGGAAATAAATTTCTGTTGTTTATAAGCCACCCAATCAGCCTATGATATTCTGTAACAGGAACACAAACTAAGACATCAAGCTCATTTTTTCTATGTAGGCTTTTTATTTATTGTAACCCATGTAACTCTGAAAAGTATTTTTTAATCAATTTAGTCTTTACACATTAAAAATGGCCTTAATATCACATGAGATTTCCTTGGGGTTAGCCAAAGCCCTAGAGGAGTTAAGACACTTGAAAAAGCAGTAATTTATAATTAAGCCATAATAACAAATAGTACAAAAAGGTACTGAATCCTTAATAAACCATTTCCAAAGGGATCTGAAATTCCCTATTTTTCCCCAAGAAATTTTTTTTCAAAATTTTTTTGAAAATAAGATTTGTGGGAAGAAGAAATCTATCCAATGTTAATGACAACAATTCCAGTTCCACCATTGACCCGGTTTTGGAACCCTAGGCAAGTTGCTAACCTAAATTACTAAGTTACTGTTGTTATTGGGAGGATAAAGTTCAACGAGGCAATATTATATGTCATTTAGCAAACTGTACTCAATAACAGGCACATAAGTATACGGAAATAAAAATGCCCAATTCTTATTTACCAATCTAAATTGAAAGCAACTGTCAATATTCTAAGACGTCCACAGGCCTCATAACGCTGGAGAGAGAATAGCCATCCCATCATCAGTGGAACCACCAGGGAATACATTCCCACTTCCAGAACTACAGTTACAAGGTTACTAAAGCAGAGATGACACCTTCACCAAAAGTTACACTGCTCTGCCTCTCTGAAAACTCACCTCCCCACACTTAACAGAACTAGATAAGAAATTCTTTAAATAACTGTTTTCTTCTCTCAGAACTCAAAACAAGTACACCAAACAGCTCTGTAGAGGGTCAACTGCTTGGATGAAGTGATCACAATCAAGGGAAGGAAGGAGCATGAAGTGTCACTCAGAACATTCTAACAGTTGAAGAAAAGGGAGTTGAAAATCTCCTTAAAAAGACAGCTAATGGCATATGAGGTTTTAGCTCACAGCTGGGAAGCAATAACTAGAAGAAATATATAGCAAACAGTTTCTAATACTGGATAATGAAAACAAACTTATATAATTCCTCAATAAGGGTCATGTGGTTTCTAAAATGATAAACATAAAAATTAATCTCCTTCCCAGATTTCAGAATTCTATAGACTAATACTTACTAAATAGCAACATTAAATTTCTCACACCAACAAAACTTTCCAAAGTCCTTTAAATGCTTCTATAGTCATTGTTTGACCCTCAAATTAGCAATCCTGTGAGGTCGACAAGGCAGGTAATGTGGTTCTCATTTGACAAACGAAGAAACTGAGACATAAAAATCCAAACAACTTGTCCAGGGTCACATGCCCATAAGTGAGAGAACAGGAGTGGAGTTTCCCTAAGTCAGAGCTTTTCCATCACCTCACACAGATTAATCATTACTTATGGTCATTAATGCAACTGAAAGGATTCTAGCTGCTCCCAAGTTTCCACATCACGCGCCTATAATACACTTACAGCTTTCCAGTAGAAGCTGCCAATTCTAGGTGTATCCAAATCATGTGAAAGAACAAAAGCCTGAAAGATCTATGCTACTACTACTCAACAGGCTGTAGAAAATAGGATTTCAGCCCCCATTACCCTCTCACAGTACTTATGCTTTCCGTATGGATAGTACTGTACAACACACTGCACCACCAGCACTGTTCATTGTACTCTTCCCCCTGACAAGTCGTTAAACAGTTTAATCAGAAACACAGAGCTAACATCCCATACCCACTGGAGATGTTATTCAGCAACTTTCGGGGACAAACAGTAACCAGTGCACACTGGACAAGGGCTAGTTAAGAACCCCAAATGACTTTTAAAGCCACTGGATTTTTAGGTTCAAGGCAGGTCAAATAAACAATAGGCACTGGACTGAAGTTTTAACAGGGAAGACAGAGCAGTGGTAGGATTCAGAAGGAAAGCAAAGTAAGAGAAAGGAACATCTGGAAAGGGGAAAGCTCACCTAAAAAAGGATAAGAAGAGTTAGTACACAGGAGTGACAAGAGGAGACAAAGGCATCCATCGTCAACGGCGGCCCCATTCAAGTGACTACTCCACGGAGACCAACCCTCCCCTCTTCTTGGAATTCAAGAAACCCTACTTAGGGTACAGCACAGATAGAAGAGAACACAGGGTCAGGTTCGAAGAGCTCACAAGTTGTTTCAGAGGAGACCTAAAATAAAACGATAAAGCAATATGAGATCAGATAGCCTGAAGAAAAAAAACATTAAGTGGCAATTAATGATCTTCACAAATATGAAGAATTTTTCTAAAGATCAAAGTAACCAACTGTTTTCATTTTCACTAAAGCTTAAATCACAAAAAGAGGAATTGTTCAAGCAATGCAGCCACTGACACTTAAGACATTGTTACTAAAACAGCTTCTGATCCTCGTTTTAAAACTTTTTTCCAAGGATAGGACAAACATCGAAATGCTTGGGAAAAGCCCTTTTGTGGCTCTATTTTGTAAGAACATAAATTTAAATGTAGGGCTTTTCAGCTAAATTTTACAACATGTGCCTTTTCAGTTAATTACATCTCTGGCCCCAACATATTATAAGGGCTGCCATGGGAAGGTCCTCACTGGCTCTGCACTGGTGGCCTTAATGGCCAGTCTTGGTCCAAGCAAGGTCCTTATCCAACTCTCCTCTAACCTGGGTAAGAGTCCAGAAAGTCACCCTGGTTTCTCAGCCCTTGAGATCACTAAACCTAGAATAGGAATCATTTTTCTGTAAGTTAATTCTGCACAATAAACCAATCATGCTTTTCTCTTTGTCTTATTCCAGTACTTAAAAAGATAGCACTCTACTCACCAACCACCTAAGATAGTCTCTAGAAAGACTGGTACATTTCTTGTCCAAGGAAACAGAATAAAAGGTACAAAGAGACGGCAACCCTTCTCACCACAGATCAGGATCCCAGCCAGAATTCAGTCCTCCAAAATGGCAATTAGCCCAGGAATCAGCCTGGCCAGTAAGGCTCAGCTCATCCAAAGTTGTTTTGAAACCATGAACAGAATCAGATCCAGACAGCAATTCAGGAGGTGTGACTGCCAGAACATTGCTAAGGTTACTTCATATCCATTTGAGTGGGCATGTCAAATCACTGCAGGCACCCTTATCGGTGGCACCCAGTGTCACCAATATCGTATAGCAGTCTTGGAAAATAGGTCATCACCTTTGGTAGACTTGGCATTGACATGTTGCCAAAGCAGAGATACAAGAACCTAGTGGGAACTGTGCTAAAAAGCAGAATCTAAAAGCTATCATGACCTTAGATGGGAAGTGTGGGTCATGTCCCATTAACGTCCAAACCAAGCAAAAAGTTTTCCCAACAGAGAACATGCTCGACAATGCTCATGGATATAAGATTTAGACATAAAGACACTCCAACTACTTATGCAACTTTATCATGAGCTAACATTCTGTGCCACACCTATGTACACCTGGAAAACTGCCACATCATCTTCAAATTAAAACATCAATTGAACTTAGGGTCGCTGTCTTTTTTAAAGTCAACTTAATCCTTTAAAAAAAAAAATAGCTGCCAGAAATAAATTATGAAACTAAACTAATTGAAATTATGATCTCTACCAAGCCACTAAAACAATATTTTTAAAAGAATATTCTTTGCACACTTGACTTTTAGTTATACAAATGGCAAACAACTTAAAATCCCTAGAAATAAAGGAAAAAATTAGCCAAATAAGGCTAAAACCTGATGGCTATCCTTTTACATTTTGAACTGTAAATAAATGCCTTTTACATACAAGGCACTGAATTAGGTATTTGGTGACATCAAAGATGTGTAAATTGTAATCCCTACCCACAGAGTTCACAGACTCTTACAAGGCAGCTGATGGGTGAAATGGGATAGGGGTAGGGAGAGACTGACCTATATAAGGCAGTTTTTCAAAAGAGCATGAAACATAGGTTGGAGGGCAAGGAGGAAGCACAGAAAAAGAGTTGGTTACAGGCTAATGAGGAAACAATCCAATCTAAAGCACTGAATTGGAATTTTGATACTGCAGAATATGCTGCTTCTAAATGCCATCCTAGCACAGGGCTAATGAAGGAAAATCCTGTCCTCCTAGGGGACAGCTGAGAAATAAACAAGGGACTCCCTTGAAATCTTATTAAAATGGCTTTAGTTCCATGACAGTTTTTTAAATTTCATTTTAAAAATTTCCAAATTAGCAAATTCGTTATGACTGTTTATTCAGATAGGCTTTTCCATAAATATTTTCTGTACTTTCCAAAGTGAACACAGCTACAACAATAAAATAACTACTAACAGCTAACATTTGTTCAATGCAGATTATTGCACTGGGTACTGTTTAAAAGTATTTAAATAATTAATTCAGTCAATCTTATAACCATCCTATGAGGTAAGTAATGTTATTATCCCTATTTTCCTGATTAAAAAACTGAGTCTTAGAAAGGTTACTACTACCCTAAGGTCACAAAGCTACTGTCAGGGCCAAGATTTTAACCCTCTAACTCTGGAGTGCACATTTTTAACCCCTACACTAAGTGACGGGATCAAGTGTTACTCTTTTCTCCGAAGCAAATTTCAGTAGAAAGTATACCTCTTTCTATAGCCATGGACACAGCAATGAGATCTCTCCCCGAAAACATCGTTCCCCAGAATGAATCAAAGGAATAAATCATGATGAATCTAGCTGTTTCTATGAAACACCTACTTAACCACTACTATTCTGTGGGTAATTTTCCTTCCTATCTACTCTCTTAGCAATTATTTCTCTTAGAAAAAGTTCTCTAGAAAGTAAGAAAGCAAAGTGGTTTAACTGTTTGTCTCCATTAATACAACTCTGCGAATGTTTTATTTAATAGCTATGACCTTCTTCCAGCAATTTGTTTATATTCCCTTATCCTTTAAAATTTGCCAGATTATCTTCGTAGAATTCTTGACCATGTGTGTAGCTATTCTTTTGCTAGTCTTCATGTCCAACCCCACATCCATTTGTTCTTGTTCTTATATCAGAAGAACTTACTAGAATCCTAGAGGCCAGAATCAAGCTCTTTCACCTCCTGCAAGTTCAGGACGGCCACTGAGCAGCAGGTGCAGACTCAGTACCACCAACTGCTGGTTCTCTGAAGTATTTGTAAACCAAGACAGTGACCCCACTTTCCAAACTCTTCCCCTCAACTCTCCTACTGAAAGCCCGCCACACACACAAATTACTAGCCTTACTCTCTCCAGTAATACCGGGATGAAAATGAACGTCCCTCTGTTTATAAACAACAAAGCAATTGTTACATTTTATATGCATAACTAATCAGACATGTGACTGGCAACTAGCCCTTTCAGCAATTTTTCAACCCTTTTAGCTAAATGTGGATGTATAAAACACATACATGCACCTACACCCACGTTCACAATGCATATATACATAAATATTCAAATTCCTTCCAGAGCTATTTAGATACCTGATTTCCAAACACATTTAATTGAACTTACTGTCGCTTCAGATGAAACTTCTGCTTAATTGGTAACTGTGTGTGAATTATTAACTAGTGCTCTTAGAGAATAGAACATAAAAAAGAAAAGAGAAAAAAATCTCCTGGTATAGCTGGAAGAAAAGAAGTGACTACATTTTCCCTCTGATGACTGTACAAAAGATTCCTTTCCTTTCCCCTAGGTGCCATTGTCGGCCTCTGCGTGACATGGGCAGGCTGACCCGGATGGCCATGCAGCAAGACGACCACTTAGATCTGTGCCCCATTTGGATGGAAAGACATGGAAACAGGCTCTGCAGGACAAGTCCTGCCTTGGCTTTCGTCAGAAGTGTGGAACAGAAACCACCAACCATCCTTAAACACCCCCTCACCCTACTATGTCTTTTAAAACAATCTACCGTATTAGTACTTAAGCCAGCAAAGGCTTTCCTCCAACATCTAACAGAGAAGGGTGAAAACCACATGACTCGTGTGCTCTGATATTGTCATTCCTGTAAGGCACAATACCCCAACACAATCCCCTGCCCTCCACTCCGATTTTTCTTTCATCATACAGAGCATGCTTGGATGCCAGGTCAAAGTGAACACCAGTTTCTGCATCCCATGTCAGCCCACCTCCCGGTGCCAGGGGCAACACTGATGTCTAACTTGGGTCCACTGGATATCTCCTAGCTAGAAAAGAGAGCTGGAAGCAAACCAAATCCCAGTCTAGAGCAATCCTCTGGGGACACACAGCCTTTAATGACCCCAAGGCAGGCCATCTGCACACATCTGGAACGTGATTTTTAGGTATGCGTAACTGCTCAGGGAAATCTGCTCCAGGGGTGCCAGCATGCCAACAAAGTCACCTTTGAAACACTCATCTGTCACTACTTTTGGTGAACCATCAACCCTGATCCTAGTTTAAACACTTGAAGGCTGGCCAACTAAGAGAACGCAAGACAGTACATGTCAGAACAGTGGTTTGGAGACAGATGTTTACTGCATCAGGTCAGGCACTAGTCGCCAGGTTAATGTGGGACACACTACCACACATACCTTTTAAAGACAAGTGGTCATCAGGTAGCAGAAGCACGTAACAGTCCAAAGGACCAGAATAATGGTCACAGTAAATAAACTGTAAAGGGACTTCCAAATGTTAGTTCTTAATGGTATTCTTGCTTCAACCTAAGTGATGTCAGAGGGCTAACTTCCATATCTAGAGTTGGGGGTAAATTACGAAGTTTAAATTTTAAATGGCAACAAAAATGATACTGATAAGACTGCAGAGAAAGAGGAGCTTATGTCTCGGGACAGTGAAGTAGCTGTTCACAAATCAGAGGAAGTGAATACTCATTAATAAAAGACGATCTTGTTTTAGATCCAGGTAAGTCTGGGTGCAGGTCTCTTCTAGTGAGTCCTCCTTTTCTCCAAAGGCCCCCACCATCCCTTCCCCCACCCTCTATTCCATCCAGGGCTCCCCATTTACACCAGCCAAGAGAACAGCCAAAGAACAATCTAGAATATAATGAACCACCTCTTCAAAAGTCAGCCCTTGAGGAATTAAAAAATAGATAGAGCCAGGCACAATGTGTGCACCTGTAGTCAGTCCCAGCTACTCGGGAGGCTGAGACAGAAGGATTGCCTGAGCCCAGGAGTTTCAGACCAGCCTGGACAATGCAGCAAGACCCCATCTCTTAAAAAAACACACACACATACACAACCAGATGTCTTGCTTAGCTTACTTATGCAGTTATTTGTCCTCCACCCTTTTCACCTCTTCAGATAAGTAGGCTGCTACCAATTGCACACTCTTGCGAAATACTACTAAACACTTAGTCCCTCCTTATTCTTTGCCAGGTACTATATTAAATGCTTTGACACATTAGCTAATTTAACAATTCTAAAAGACAGGCCTCACTATTGTCCTCTTTTCCCAGTTATAATGCTAGTCCAACAGGTCGGGAATTCAAAACAGATCTGAGTCCAGAGCCCTAACTCAACTGAACCCACCTTTATTTTCAGCTTGTCTCTTGATGCAATTCACCACTACCAGCACTGATGTAGCATCTTTTCCATGGGAAAAGACCTAGGTTGAAGGTCTAGCTGATTCTTCACGTTGTCCTTCGGGAATTCCCAAGTATCAGAAGGCACTCAAACTGAAACTTGGAGTCACAAAAACGCCGATAAAATTAACCTCGATGCCCCTGCAATTTAGGCCCAAAGTACTCAAGGTCAGGCATGGATTAATTCAGTTCTGGGGTGTGAGGCCAACCATGAATGCTCTTGGTGCTGACCCCCCGAGCAGCTTTATAACTTCTGTTCGTGTGAAGAGTCACCCCAGGGAGTGGCAGCAGGCCTGTCCAAACTGGATGCCTTCATGTAGGTCAGGGAGCATGTGAGATTATGATTTGAAATAAAGCCTGGACACCTGTCTACACATTTACACAGTTAAAACCCACACAACACACTGTGCAGCCCTCCTGCCTCCTCCTAAGTCACCAATCATGTTGACTGTTGCTCTAGCCATCCATCATCACCCATCCTCCCAAATGATCCCAAATTGACTCTGTGATGAGAAAGCTGGGGGTGGGGGGTGAATGCCTGAGAGGAGAATGTACAGGAAAGCAGTGACAATTGAAAGTTTGTTGTTGTTGTTTAGTGAAGAGGCATCTGTCAGGACAGAGAAGACAACAGAGGTGCAGATGGGTTGGCACCAACTGTGCCATCACCACCACCGTTCCTTCCAGAAACATCCAGTTCCTCCCTGCAATTACCTGTTAGCCAAGCTGTGTCCTTTGTACGAGAAGCACAAATATAGAGCAATTAGGGCCAAAGAAGCACATTCAGGATAAAGCCTGCAGCTGAACAAGGGTAGAGCCCAAGTTAATCCTGAAGACACCTGTCAGCAGTTTTCAAACATCAGCATGGCGACAGGCAGTGGGAAGTCTGTTTGCAAGACAGGTTGCTGAGTCACCCCCACCAGGATGCTGATTCAGTCATTCTGGAATGAGGCCCATGAATGTGCATTCTCAATGGACCCCAGGTGACCTGATGCAGGTGGCCCCTGCCACACTGAGTCAAACTCTGACTTAAGTTATCCCTGCCCAGCAGCTGGGGAAGCAATTCTAGAAGCAGCACTGTCCAGAGACCTGGATTCGAGTCTCAATTGCTGAGAAGTTACAGGGCCCACGGCAGGTCACTTCATCTGGATAGCTTTCTTTTTCTGTTAAGCGAGGAGAATGTAAATGATCTGAAATACTGGCACTGTGAAAAGTGCTTTTGATAGTAAGCTCATAGCCCCCTATGTTCTTGTTTCACAAACTCACAAAGTTAATGCCTTTCGTATGCATGTGGACAGCCTGGGTATGCGGTCCAGAGGTGAGGCAAAGCTGGATTTGGGGGTGAGATCTCACTGTTAATAAATACCTCATGGAACAAAACACACAGTCTGCTCTGGTCCCCCTTGTGTCCAAACACATGCACCACCATAACTGGGAGGTCAGAGGTGTAGGCTGTGCCCAGAAGAGTGTCAACAACTGACCCAGATGGCAGGGAGGCCTGTGCCCCTGGGCACTGAGACCGAGTGGCATGCCTTCGTGCAACCCTGCTTCAAGTCAAGGCGATGCCTTCTCTGGAGAAGGCTCCTGAAAGATCTTTCCAGCGAAAAGAACTTTTATCAAAACCACCAAGACATTGCTGCAGTCTTGACTTTATTCTACTTTGGTTTGCCTTTTTGAGGGGAGTGAAACCACAAAAAAATAGAGGAAAACCTCTCTCATGCTTCAGCATGAGCTGAACAGCACAAAGAGCTTTTTCTGTGCCGCCCCCACCCCCCTGAAGTGTAGCACTTGTTCACTGCTCTCTGAAATCAGGGCTTGTTTGTTCAGTAAATAAAGTGTCTGAATTAATAGGGGATTTAAAGAAGCTAGAGGGGAAAGGCCTCGCCCTAAAATAAGATCTGTGGTTAGCGCTAGCCCTCAGTGAGAAGTCGAATTGACATTCTCATTCCTTCTTTAATTACTAAGGGGGGGGGGTGCGCTGGCAGCAGGCGCGGAGGAGACTGTCAATGAGGTTAGGAGGTGTCCTGGAGGACAAAGCGAGTCGGGAAAGACAATGAATGACAGCACAGATACAGGGTCAGCAACCGCTGCTTGGCTCTTCCCTTATTTCCTTCTAAGATAACCAAATAAATTAGATTACAAACCAGTGAATCCTATAAAAAAAGAGAGTCAACAGAACTCTGCCTCAATTTAGCGTATCCTTCCAGTATGAAAGGAGCCAGGAACTAGTAAACTGAGAAGGACCCAGGTTCAGAGCAAGGTGTGTTCCCAGCCTTTCCCCAGCGCACCCTCCAATTTAGGTGCATCATTTCAGACTGAGGCCAGAGCCCGATCCAAACTATGAAAACTGGGCTCTCTGTCAAGGATGTAAGGTTCTCCCCTCCCTAGTCTTTATCCAAAGGGGATGTAAGGAGCCAGTGTACACCCAGAGAGTTTGTAAATCTTTGTGTAATAGAAAAATAATACGTGATATTAATTGTATCATAAAGAAAAAGGTGTACTGAGCTTAGTGATTCAGAATACGGACTTCAGAGGATGATGAATTCCACCACCAGCCCCAGCGGCCCTGGTCAAGGTTAGAGCCAAATCACAGTTGTGCACACAGCAGGCCGAGCACCTGCTGCAGAGGACATGTGGAAAGCGCTCACGCTCAGAAGTGCAGAGTTAATCGCCTCCCCAACACTGGAGAGCTGCAACCCCAAGAAGCCTTCCACCTCTTTAGGATCATCAGAATGGTGTAACTATGCACGCCTTCCATACAACAGGTTCACTTTAGGATTGCCAAATTTATTGAACTTAAGTGGTGGAGGAAGAAGGGTAAGAGGTTATGGCAATTAGGAAGAGGTCTCCTCCTTAGCCGAGTCTATTCCTCCAGCAGCCGACACACATTGTCTTCTAGGGAAACCAGAGGTGGCAAAATGCTCCAGCACAGAAGCTGCTCCGTGCCTGCACCCACCACCAGGGCAGCTTCTGCGGGAGTGCTCTTGGCATCTTTCTAAACACAAAGTGCCCTCGATTTCTACTGGAGTTGTCCCCACTGGGCCACACACGATTGATTACTATACCTGGTCGGTTCTACCTCCTCAATATGATTGAGACCCGCTCCCTCGTCACCAACCCCACTACAGCTTTAATCCCTGCCATTCTCTCTCCCGGAACTATCACAATATCCCTTCCGCCTCTGTTTCTCACAGCATTTCATCTGACTTCACCGTCGGAGTCATCTTTTTCTTTTTACTTCCCTCCTCCAGCTTTATTAAGGTAAAATTGACAAATAAAAGTTGCATATATCTACCATGTAAAGCGTGATGCTTTGATATATGTATATATTGTGGAATGATTAAGTCAAGCTAATGAACATATCCATCATCTCACATACTTGTCCTCTGTGATAAGAACATCTAGAATCTACTTAGCAATTTCCAAGTATACATCATTGACTATAGTCACCACGCTGTATAATAGATCTTCAGAACTTACTCATCCTAACTTTGTACCCTTCGGCCAATTTTTCCCTGTTCCCCCACCCCTCAACATATCCCCCCCCCACCAGACCCTGGCAACCACCATTCTGTTTTCTGCTTCCAAGCTCCACTTTTTTAGATTCCACATGCAGTATTTGCCTTTCTGTGCCCAGCGTATCTCACTTAGCGTAAGTGAGATCTCCAGGTTCATCCTTGTTGTCAAAAATTAGATTAGTATAATCTTTCTAAAAATCTCATCTGACCATGGCACTCACCAGCTTTAGATTCTTCAGTGCTCCCAATCCCTACAGAAGAGTATTCTCAAACTGCTGAACTTCACAGTCAGACACACCTGGTCCCACCTCCAGAGAATCATAGAGGTGAGGGCTGGGTCCACGAATCCACATTTTCAACAAGTGCTTCAGGTATTTCTGATAGAGCTACATTATAAGAACTCCACCCTGAAGTTTAAACTGCAGGCTTTCCAGTTGCATCTCCAGGCCTACCTCTTCTTCCTCCAAACTTCTGCAGATGCCACCTGCCTTACATGTGCCTGGTTCATTTCTACCCACCTTTCCAGACTTCGCTCAAACATCAATTCCTTGGGAACGATTCCCCAGACACACACCCTTGCTCTGGCTATCCCAAGCTCCCTTTGCATAGCAGATATAACACAGTAAATTTCCTGTCTCTCCTATTAGCCTCAGACCTACAGGAAAGATGCTTTTTTTAAATCACCACTACTACCCTGACACACAGTAGGCATTCAATAAATGTTGCTGATCAAATTTTGAATAAATGAACAAATGCATAAACTCTGAGCAAATCCAAAACGGATATCTGGCAGTGTTTACCCTCAGTCTTTCATTATCCCAGAACAATAAACTAAAAGAGAGGTTGGTTAGAGAATGGGAAGGAGAAATGCCAGAGGAATGAAATTAGTACAGAGACCAGCACGGACTTTTACAATGCAGTTTCTGGTGATTGCCGTTGTAACTTGGGGACCCTTTACAAGGCTGTAATTTTCAAATCGTGTTGCAAGCTAACTACTTTTATGCTAATCTCTCTCAATAAATACTTTTGCTAGAGAAGATACATGTACTAGTTTGCATTGTAAAGGCCAAAAACCTTGAAAACACCACTTTTAAAACTTTTAATTTCCATTCTGGTCATTTGTGCCAGAACTCAGTTGCAATAATGGTTGCAAGAAGTATTCAATAGATGTCCATTGGGACAGGCGGCAATCAACACAGGCTACAAAGTAAACAAAACCCTAAAAGCCATCCCTCCACTAAATGACCTTCAAAAAGGAGATGTTTTATGAACAAACCCTTTAAACCCAACTCCCAATACTGGATGATGAATCAATATGTGATTTTCTTGACAGAAACATTATTTTGCAACTTGTTTATATCTTTTAAAGTACGAAAGAGACTTCTCCAGGTCTCTGGCAAGTTACTTAGACTCCCACAGCAATTACCTTTAGAATTTACTTGATCAGCCAGGCAACTCTAACATACTGACATCTTAAGGATGAAAATAAGTTTAAAATAAAATGCCTTTAATGTGAAAACTACAAGCCTCCTAAAAAGCAGCCACTTGTGTCATGGCAGCCTGGTGCCAATTAAGGAAAAAAACTTGCTTCTCAGCAAGTGCTCTGCTGATTGGTTTATGATCCCATCTTTTCAAATCAAATATTTATCGTCTCATGTTGCTCTTTTATTAAGACCTTCCCTTCCAGCTTTATGACAAATTAATATTCCCAGGTCTGTAAGCTATTCCGAGTCTTTCACTAACCTCATGCAGATATTAAAATTCTCAACAGTCTTTTGGGGAAAAGAGGCTGGGGGAACTTCAACATTCAGGGAGTCTTAAGATCTGTGAAAGTAAAATGGGCAAACACACTCGTGAAATGTGTGAATTCCTCCAAGAGCCTAGTTGGCCATAAGTGATGTGCAACTTACTATTTTCTGTCCAGATGCAGTTGGCTCTTGGCGTAGGAAAACTCCCTATTCACAACTGACATCCACCGGTTCTAGCTCTTCCCTCCATGGACACACCACCTACTCCTGCTTCCAAACACCTGCCTGTATTTGTAGATAGCTACTGTGTCTCCCTGGTCTCAAAGGTAACACACCTCATCCTTTTAACTGCCCTGCACATGCCAAGCTTTTACATCCACTTGCGTTTTGGTCACTGTCTGCCCAAAAAAGCATTCATGAGCATGTCCAAAAATTGGTATTTCACATGTCACCTGAGCCACACAGAATAGAACAAGGCAAATCTCTGCCTGGTGATGGACATTTTCTTTCCACCACCACACTGCAAGATCACCTTAGGAGTTTGTTGTAAAGATGTTAAACTACTGACTCCTACCTATACAGTGCTTCCACTCAACTAAAACGTTAAAGGGGTTTTCACAGGTAATGCTGTAAAGTGGTTCCTTCTTTATTCATCACATAGATGCACCCGGTTTTCTGAACATCAGAACAAGATGTAATATTTATTCCCTACTAAATGTCACTCTGTTCGATGCAGCTCTTTGTTCCAGCTCACAGGGATCTTTCTGGATCCTAATTCTCTTCGTCAGTGCATTCCCTATCCCCCTTCCAGCTCTACTTCAAATGCAGATCTGATGCGCCTCCTCCACATTCTTGGCCGAGTCATTAAGGAGGGCAGGCTCCCTCCCTCGGGCTGCCTCCAGGCATCGCTCACTTTGCCCAACACTCTTTGGGTTCAGATGCTCAATCAGTTATGACTTGTACATGAGACCTGTGAGGCAGTTCAGCAAAGGCCTTTCTAAAATTCAGAGTAACCATTTTTGTATCATTTTCTAACTGAGGAATCCCATCAACAAGGATGCATTTCATCTGATACGAACAGACCGTGGTCACCCACGCTGCTTCGCAGTGGCAATCTCTTTCCCTTCCTATGACTACTGCAGTGAGCATTTGATCTTTGTTTTTGTTTTGTTTTCTGGCTGTCCAATTTCTGAACACCCTTCCTGTGTGTAAGGATTCTGCCAGTGAGAGAGACCTGGTGAGGATGGGGGAACTTCACCTACTAAGGAAGGTAAAAAGGAAACTAAATGCATGCAGACTCTCCCAGAACACAAGCAGCTAAAGCGTGGACAACTTACCAAGGCTCAGGAACAGGCCCATCTACCTAGGACTGAGTTCGGCATGCATGGCACAGAAAAACAAGGCTCAGAATGCACGCTGGAAGCAGAGTAAAGAGTCCAGCGGGCAGCAGTGAATCTCCAATCCCCTGGTCCAAGGCAGCTTTCCGAGAGCTCTACCGCCCCAGCACAGGCTGCCTGTGTTCTTAGCTGTCTGGCCTCTCCTGGTGCCTGCCATTCTCCGAGACTGGCTAATTCTTCCCATCACTGTATCTAATATCCTTCTAATAATACACCCACTTGTATTTAAGTTATGCAGAGTTGGTTTCTATTGTTTATAACCAAGGACTCGGCCCATCACGACTAATCAGTCTAGAATTCTGCCCAAGGGCCGTATCAACACGGCAAAATCCACCTCTTACCCCTTTTGAAAACTAGACATGACTATCTCCACTTCTGGCACTGTTCACACATCCCAGGAATTCTGAAAGATGGGTCAACTGTAAGTTCAGCAATTCCATCTACAGGTTGTCTCAGGACACTGGGATGTTAATTCATCCAAAACAGAGAATCTGAACTCATTTAGACCCAAAGGTGCTTTTTGTCAAATCTTTTCACTTGTCTTCGGTTTCTAATTCCTCTTACCAAGCTTAGTTCCCACCCTTTCTAATCTTCAACAAGAGAGCAAAAGCAAACCAGAAATTTAGTACTTTTCCTTCTCTATAACCCATCCACTTTAAGAAGTAGTCTTGTATCTCCATGCTTTTCGTTGAATAGCTGAGTGGTCTTTGCCCACAAGGGTCCAGAAACTCTCACAAACTGAACAGACAGTTAGCCTCTGGATATATTTAAAAAGAAGACAGTTACTCTCTCAAGACCTACTACACCTCTCTCCTCCTCCCTTAAACGTGTACATCACAGTTTGTCCCAGCATAGGTCAGCAAAACATTTAAGTCCCAAGTCATCCTTCCCAAGTTTAGACTCTCAAAATCCCATGCAGTATATTCATCCTTATTTTTAAGGGAACATCAGATCGCATGCCTCAGTAATTAGCCACATTCTTGTCAAGTTTTAACTTTTGTATTATATGCCTATGTTCTTTTCTGGAGAAACAAAACTTAGAATGTGAACTTCTCCATCTCATGACTTTCTTCAGACTTTGTATACAATGCTGAGCCTTACACTATATAATGCTGTTTCAAAATTTTTAACTAATCATAAAAATGCAAGGTACAGTTTCATGTAGATGGACAGTTCATTATGCTAATAAAGCCATGAAAATAAGCTAAAACTTCTTTTAGGTTTAAAGTACTCTGGCTAGAGATCTGTAAAACAAAAATTCTAGCCTATTATAGTTCCAATAGATAAAAATGTAACAATTTATGTTTCAGAAAGGCAGAGATTTCGTAAGATGCTAAGAATGTTTCTTCAAAATTGAGATATAATAAATACTTTCAGAAAATCAAACACCAAAAAAAGAAATGGCCTAGAAATCTGCCAAAACAAAAACAAAAATTATGATAACATCAAAATTTAGAATTTCTGTCTAAAGAAAAACACCAGGGACAAAGTTAATAAGCAGCTAAAATGTAAGCAGATATTTTCAGGAATAAAACTTGTTAGGCAGGGACCAAACCTGCAGGCAGCAGATACAGGCCAGGAGGGCTGTTCCTAGGGGTGGGGAGGCAGGAAAGGGACTGCAGGAAAACACAGCTAACAACCACAAGGAGCAAGAACTGGAGGGTTTGAGGCAAGCACACCTGTGGAGCTGCAACTGCATTATAAGAACACCTGTCAATCATGTATGTCAATCATCTGATAACATCCCACACCTCCCCATAAGCCTACCCCTGGACTAAGTCAATAAAAGGAAACCACCTGGGAGTCTTCAATGTCTTTCTCCACTCGGGGAGACTGACCTGTTCCTCTCTGGAACGTTCTCTCGCTTTTTCTGCAATAAAAGCTGCTTGTGTGGAATTGCTTCCTGTCTCTGGTCACTCCAACACTTCAGCCCTGCTTGTGAATTTCCAAGCAAGGAATCAAAGAACCAACCAGGACAACAACAGTCCACTGAAAGGCCAGACCTGACAAAACTGACAAAGGATTAATTTCTCTAATACACAAGAAACCTCTACAAATCAAGATAAACAATTAGCTACAAGATAATTCCAGTAAAAAAAAAAAAATGACTGAACAATGTGAAAAGTCAGTGTACTGAAGTGGAAAACACACAAACATGCACTTGATGACATGCTCAAACAGTGCTAATCAGAGAAAAGCTAATTAAAACAAAAAGTTACCACTTTATGCCAACCATGCTTACTACTTTCTGTGGGGGGGAAGGCAGTGAAGGAAGTGTATGTCATACAACAGCAAGAGAAAGCAATCAGGCACTGTTTAAGTAAAATGATGGGCAGTACCTGATTATCCCATGAGCCAACAGTTCTGCCTCTGGCTATAAATCCCATGGAAATCCTCTCACACAGGTCCAGTAGGCAACATGGACAGGAATTGTCACTGGAGCACTCTTTGTGGTAGCCAGAAGTTAAAAGTAACCCATCAATGCCCTTGGACGAGAGAATAGATAAGTAACGTGGCGGATGTACCTCAGGGCGCAGAGACAGGGACTACCCGTGCACAGACCATCATACAATGGACCTGAGAAACACTGATTTATACGATACGCAATTTAAGATACTACACAATCCTTTCTCTTTTCTGATTTCTTCCATCATCCTTGGGGATATATAATTTTTTAAAATGCAAATAATCTAAATAGAAGCAATATAAAATAGAAAAAATATAGAAATACATTCAAATAAAACACTGATTTTTTTATGGAAAGTCAAGCATGAAAATGCTATTTTGATGATGTATTCAGTTTCTTATAACCAATATTTATATTGGTCCTAACTCTACCTCTTACTTGACATATACAGTTTATAGGAAAGTCACATCTCAATTTTCTGGCATGCAACAACTCATTCAAATAAAAAGATGCACATTAAAGTGATTGCATATGGGAGATGGGCGAGAACAAAAAGTTATTATGAGATAGGAGGGAAAAAGGAAGGACATGTTTAATAAAACTTAGACAAAAATAAAATGAGATTTCCCAGGTGTCAGGAGTTACGGGCAGAGAAGGCTTTTCTTTGGGAGCAAGGCAAGGCTATGCATGTACACACACATGATCTGGGTAAGCCTGGCAAGCTAAAACCTAGGTATGTGTAAGTCGATTATATTTCATTACTGGTACCCAACTTTGACTGAACATAGTTTGGATTCATAGCACCAGATATTACATAAAATACACTACATGTTTAAATCAAACAAAATTAAGGCACTTGGAAGGATGTTAAAAAATTAGAATATTCATGCACATCTTTGGCGAGTTTCTAACTCAGCTAAAAATGGGAGAAATTAAAGTTGGTTTGCCAATTTAAGAGATTTGATATTACAAGATGCTTTTTAAAATTAAACAGCATTTTTTCCAAAGTTTTAATGACATTAAGTATTTTGTAGAGTTGGTCATGCTTACCACAATCTAAAGTAATGAAACACTCTTGAAACAGTTGGTGAATGAATTAGCTTTATTGTCAAAATTAAATTAGGAAAAAAATTAACTTGGACATTGTGTAAGATTATTGCACCTCACTTGAAAGCATTCAATTTAACCTCTCATAATTCTTGCTCAGTCATGGACGGTACAGGGTTTTGTAGTGGTGTGGCAGTGGTTAACTTTTTAAGATATTATTCAAAAAAAACCATATTCCTACATCAACGCATAATAATACTTTATAGCTGTGGCAGATTTTGTGGACTGGCTCCCAAAAAAGCCATTCAGAGCCCCTTCTTCCTTGTCACCCTCCAGATGCTCTTGCAGCCAGGGGTGAACATGGGAGTCGGTTCTGACCAGTGAAACATTCAGAGAAGTTGGCAGATGGGTCTTAGGCAAAAATTCTTAGCAAGGGACAGACTTATCTGGAAGGGCCCCTTTTGCCCTTCGCCCCCCACCGCACCCCACCCAGAACACAGGTGGGATGCTGGAAGTGCATAGGAAGATAAAAAACAGACCCCAAAGATGGTGGAATGGGAAGACAATGTCTCAATCCTTGGTAACAACCTGGAGCAGTCACACCAGCCCTTGTTAAGTGAAACAGACAAACTCCTTATTGGTTAGATACTATTAGTTGGGTTTTAGCTAAATGCATTCCTAACTGATACAGCAGCAATTTTAAAAATACAAAAGCTGTTTGGCAAGGTACAAAATATTTAGAAGAGATTATTAAGTGAAAATGACTATGAAATGGCATGCTTACCATCATAGCAACCATATAAGAAAACACTAATGATTTGGTAAAAGACTGAATAGCAATATACGATGTAAAAATACTGTGTCTGAGAGGTAAGCTCTACGTATGGGTAAAGTGACAATAATCTTTCCAAATTGGGATAGTTTAGAGTGAAAAGGGGTGCTATCAATAATTATTCTAAGTATAGAGACTATCCCAGGAAAACTATAAGATGTAATGCTTTATAATTTGTTCAAAAATTTTCCAGTAACATCCTTGTCTCACCTTTTCAGTTACAAAAGAGCAAAAAATTCACATTTACTTTCTCTAGCCGACCACCTAACCACAGCCCTTCATCATCTTCTTTGTGCTTGCCCTTATAAAGAAGTCCGTGCAAAATAGTCCTAGTGAGATACACTGCCTGGAATCCTCAATAAAATCTCTTAATATTTTTCTATACACTATCAATTAAAAAGTTTTTCTGAGAAATACTCCAGCCAAAGCTTTCTCATAAATTGGTATATTTTATTCAAAATACAGTAATATATTCACGTTCACCAGGTAACATAATTAAACGGCTTGCAGAATCCTGATCTATAACAAACTCTGGAAGGAACCGATCCACCCAAGAAAAATGTAAATCAAAGATTAGGGGTTGGTAAATTATTACAAATTAGTATAGTTACATGGAAAATTAAAATATTCTAATTATGTTTCCTAAAACTGAGACCCACATATGACCAAAGAGTGGTTATTTGTACCACTGGACAAAGTCTACTACTCGAGCTATGACTAATCTGAAATAACAGTAACTCCATGAGCCATTCATATTTGACCTTGAAGTATTTTGTTCTTATCCTTCCTTTTGAATAAGATGAAGACACACAGGACTGTCACTTTCCATAATTGCCTCACAAAAATTATAACCCTGCAGTGCAGAAGGTTAATTGCTACCCCTTCACTGGCACTCACCCCAATCCTGCAGCGTAAACTACCAAATCTTGAGCAAGGCATTGGAAAGCCCTGCACGTCCCAGTGGTAACCTGGCTTCTCAGGTTCACCTCTTGTCACTTTTCCCCACTACCTGAATGCTCCACATTCAGATTCACAGTCGGAAGGTAAGCTTTGTCCTCAGACTCCGCCTTTGCCCCTTTTCTCCTGGCAAACCTATTAGTCATCAAGGCTCAACTCAAATGTCACCTTTCACATGCAGACACCCAGTGACCCAGGCCAAAAGCAAAACTCTTTCCTCCGCCCCCACCTTCAGCCAGTAGCTTCATGTCCACACTCTACTCCACTCACCTGCCAGAGTGGGAAGTCCGGTGCCAGCAGCCCCAACTCCCCCACCGCTGAGCCCAGAGGGGAAAAAGTCCCCACTTCAACACTCTGCAATCCTTCATATGTGACACCCACCCTCCCCCACAGCACACACCCCAGACTCTGATCTTACCCCAAACAGCCCCAGACGTGCTTCAGCCATGCAGTGTTGCAAAGAAAAGGAGCTATATGAAAACTGATACCTTTCACTACACCCATTGATTTCTTCTCAATTGAAATAAATAAGCAGCACTGGCGCACCCCTTCCCCACCAGTAGCACCTACTCTGTGGAAGTTGTGGCACGCTTCTAGACTGTGCGTCTTCAGGAAGTATCCTGGCCCCAGAGCACACACCACTAGAGATTACTGGAGAAGACTACCCTTCTGTGTCTTTAAGAAGAGAAAACCAAGCTTGAGATGTGGGAGATGCTAGGAGAGAAGAAAATGCTCTCATGCTGGTTCTACAGTTTTCCTCTAACTGAATTCTTATACAGGCACTAGACTGAGATTTAGAAAAAGGAACATATTCTATGGATGCTATGCTTTCACCATAGCCACTAAGCTTCTTATTTTTAGAGCTCCAGATACTTCCTGAGTGCTTTTTCTTGCTCAGCATGTCTAGGGTGGCTTCCTGATTTCTCTCACTCTGGATCTGGCCACACTGCCAGAACGGCTCTGCAAAGTTCCACTGTCCCCGTCTCTGAGCAACAAGCAGCTGTCCATCAAATTCCGTCAAGGCTAGGTTTCCTCCCACCTCCAGCTTCCTTCTTCTACCTCTGAATATTAAGCAAATTACATTTTACAAACATGGACAGTTTTTCTGAGACAGTAAGTCTGATGTCCTAAAGATTCTCTTAAACAAAATTATACCAAACCAATAACAGTTAATATTCCAGCACTTACTATGAGCCAGGCACTATTTTAAGCACTTTACGTGAAATAACATTTAGACCTCACAACCACCTTGTGAGGTTGACACTATATTGTCCCCATTTTGTAGAGAAGGAGACTCTCCCTCCTGGGGGAGTCTAACTAGGACAGGGACAAAGCTGCACAGTTCCCCCAACACACCCCCCAGCTCAGCATCCCCACCCCAACCCACTCTGGTCTCTTCTTAAATGGCTACAAATTACCAAGCTAAGCAGAAAAGCCATCTCTCAAACCCTTTCTAGAAAGGCAGAAAAAAGCTTGGCGATTAGATTTCAAACATCTTGCATACTTGCTACAAGCAAGTAATTAGGCAGCAGATATACTCAGAAAGGCTGTAAGCAAGACTTTCTCAGGATAGAAAATTCCGTATGAAATCCAGTCAAAAATTAGAGTTAACTACGCTAAGCTTCCTGACCATAGATACTGATGTCTAATCACAGACTATTATGCCAAAGATAGAAAACATAACTCTAATTCTTTACATTTCAAATTGTTATTATAAAATAAAACAGTTCTAAATTAGCCCAACTTTGATTGTTCTCTGAGTGCTCTGTCATTTGCTAGAAAGCCACCGGCCAACCCACTGACTCACTGATCCCATGGACTCACTTCCTCCTTGTTTAAATTCAAGTGGAAGATTTTCCTTACTATAGAGCAAATAGGAGAGTGATTCAATAAATAAAGCAATCTGAAGTTCAACGCATGGGGAAAAAATTAAGTCATCAATTGTTAAACTCCAAAATGCAATTCTTTTAAAAGCTAGTCTCACTATTGATAAATAGTGGATCGGGCCCTTAACATTGTTAATTTATGATGAATAGATGAAAATGAATTATATTTTGACAATGTGAATGCCAAATTCAACCACCATTGGCTGAACAACAACAACAAAAAAATCATTATTGTTCATTGGAGATGGCTATTAGAAGCAGCAGCCCCATTCCACAGACTGAAGAATTATGCAAATAGCTAGTTCAACATTTTAGTCTCTGTGCAATAAAATGAACAGAATAAAATTTACTGGCAATGGTAAGTGGTAAAATAGGAACTCAGTATCAACAAGGACAAATAACTAGGGGAGAACTAGAGATTGACCACGACTTTAGGGTTACTGAGGGTCATTGCATTAGATAATGCTGCCAGTAGCACTAGGATGGGTGTGTCTATCAAAGGCCACATAAAACGATGAGAGAAAAGGAGGAACAGGGGCCAACAGAAACATGGTAAGAAGATCATCATATATCCTAAAATAGGACTGGATCTCATGAAAAAAGATTTAAAAAAAACGAAGCAAGGAAAGATCCTCCAGAAGAACAAGACACTGGCAGTTATACTACAGTAGATTTAGGAAAAGCCACTATCTCTAAATAGAGTAATTAGCTAGGTGAGAATGATACTCCATCTGAAAGGAGAGCAACTAATGAATCAGAAGTCTATGTATTTTATCATTCCTTTGTACAACTCTTAAACACGGGTGTGGGGACTAGATACACAGCTTACTATATCCAAATTGGTTTATTTCTGTGAGTAAAAAGGGGTATTATTAATAATTATACAAAGACAGGCATACATAGGTGTGGTCAAACTTCCCTCAGGCCATACTGTTTCATGAGCCCCAGCATATGCTCTTCCCCCTGCCCCAAAACACGGTGCGGCCCCCTCCCCACCCCCGTCCTCCCTTACCTCTGGCTACTCTTAACTCACCCTGCGGCTCTCACTGGACACTGCATCTTTCCTGGTGACAGCCCTGCCACATGCTTGCATGCTACCCAACATTCGTCCTCTCCCTCGCACTGGCTACACTTCATTTTAAGTGCCTGTTTACTCATCTGGCCCCTTTACTGGTTATGCCAAAGTATATTCCAAAATTTCATTTGCATGCTGTGATTTTTAAATGGCCTCATATTTCTCAGGACTATTAATTTATGGGGAAATAATATTTAAAATTATAAATCCACAGCCACATGAGTAATAGGGGCTTCTGTATCAATCTGTGGGCTTGTAAATTTTATGGAAAAATAGCAGTCCTTGAAAAGAAGAGACACTGAAGTGGTTTCGTGTTTATTTCTATTAGATGAGACACTCCAGCCAATTTCTCTACCAAATTAGCTTTCCTTGCCATTGTGGAGTTAATGTGATAACAACTGTCCCAAAGGCTGTATACTTTAAGTCACATAAAAAGCAAATGTGCAGGAATGAATATTCCATTTTATTTTGGGCAGACCATACAATTCATTTGGTATGATTTGTGCAATTTCTCCCAGACTACAGTTTCCATGAGAGAGACTCATACAGAAGAATACAGATTATCAGATAGGACATGGGAAGCAAGAATGATACACTTCTAGCTAGCTGGTGTCTGTAGAGATAAATATCATTACCATCACAGACATTTCGAAGTCATCCAGAATAAAAACACAAGCCGGGGGATAAAGGCTCAATGAAATGGATATTTTTAAACACAGTCTCAGCACATATAAGACTAGAACAAAGATTCTTGAGTGTAGGGATAGGCTAAACAACTAAATTAAATCACCTTCTTGGGCCAGTGCAACTCTGGCTACAAATTAGAATAATTGAAGTGTTTTTGTTTTTAAGGAAGTACCAATGGTCTAGAGATCTGACCCTAAACCAATTAAACTGAAATTTCAGGAGAAAGAACCCAGGCATCGGCATTTTCAAAAAACCCTGATGGGACGCTAATGTATAACCAAAAGGAGAACTACATTTCTGCTTTCAATGTCTTCCCAGAACCAGAGATAGTAGCAAGAAACATTTACTGACTGTTTTCTGTGTGCTAGGCACTGTTCTAGGAACATTAACTCACTCAACAATCACAATAACCCCACAAAGTAGGTACTAATATACCATCACGCCACATTTTACCAATGAGGAAACTGAGGCTCAGAGAGGTTAAATAACTTGCCCCAACTCCCATTCCTAGTAAGAAAATGTGATTCAAACCTCAGCAGTCTGTCTCTCAACTTGGCTCTCCTAACAATGACTATAGTTCAAATACTGGTCACTAAAGACATTCCCAAGGGTTGGGGTTAGGTGAATCACAAGAGGGAAGGCATGAGAGAGATGGTGCTTAGATAAGCTATTAATACTACAGCAAATCAAGGATAATGAGAATTATACAATTTCAAATACTCTGCTAAGAAATAATATTCTTAGAGCAGATCTACTTTGCTCATTAATTATTTAATTTAAAGGCAAATAGGGCTTTGAGGATGGTCGTACAGAAATGTTCATATTATTCTTGCCACTGGATCCCAGCCAATGTTACACCCATTAAAGGACAAATCACATGACATGCAATTGTCCCCACTCTCTCCTGTACTAGTAGTCTCTCTCCTGGGTCATTCCTATCAGCATATAAGCATGCTATAATATATAAATATTATTAGAAATTAAAAAAAAACTTGCTTGTGTCCATGTCCAAATAGCTATTGCCTTATTTCTCTGCTTCTTTTTACACAAAACTCCTCAGAAGAATTCTCTATATATACTGTGTCAAATTCTTCTCTCATTCTCCTTTCATGAGTTTTGAAAAATTTTCAGCCACTATCTAACATTGCTTTGTTCTAGTTTCCCTTTTATTTTGGATTCCAGTTACATATAGGTTAGACCTTTCTATCAGTTCACACATATTTCTGCAGTGCTTTTCTGTGCTTAAGTCTGAAGATTTCCATCTGACTTACCTTCCAGTTAACCAATTCTCTTTTCAAATGAGTCTAATTTTCCATTAAACCCCTCCATTAAGTTCCTTATTTTGATTATTTCACTTCCCAGTTGTAACATTTCCATTTGTTTTTAAGTTTCCAGTTCTCTTACAAAATTCTCAATCTCATCTTTAATTCTTTGAATGTAATGAGAGTTGAAGTTTGTGCTCACTTTCAGAATTCCCTGTGAGTCTGTTTCTATTCCTCTTGGTTTTTGAACAAGTCCCATCTTTTCCTTATTCTTCTCTCCTTGATCTATGCTCACTCTCCCTTCATAACCAAATCCAGTCTTCTGGGCTTTAAATACTTCCTTTATGCTGATGACTTCCAAATCAGTATTTCCAGCCCCTTCCCCTTAACTTCAGATTCTTACATCCCTCTGCTTACCAGACATCCATACTTGCCTGCCTCGTAAGCACATTATCAAAGTTAACATGTCCAAACCCAAACTCCTGATTTTTACCACCTTCTCTAGCTATCTTCTACATCTCAGTAAATGGCAATTTTATTCTCACACCAGACTCATCGTTATCTCTTCTCTTTCTTACACCCTACATCCTGTAGTTCATCAGTGAATCCTTGGATTAACCTCCAAAATGCAACCACTTCTCACCACCACCACCGCCACCCTGCCTAAGCACCACCCCCTGCTCACATGTATCACTGCAATAACCCCAGTGATCTCCTCCTGCTTCTACCTACCTTGGCCTCCCCCACAATCTATTCTCAACATGGTAGCCAAAGTGAGTTCAGCTTTAGGACTTAATATTATTCACTCCTTTGCTCAAAACTTTCCACTGATCCTTCTTCTCAATCAGCATAAAAAGCAAAGTTCCAAAGTTCTTTAAATGGCCCAGAGGCCCTACATGATCCACGCTGTTATCTTCCTGAGCTCATCTCCTTCCTCGTACCTTGCTCACTCTACTCCAGCCATGGTGTGCTCCTTGTTGTACCTTGAACAGGTCAGAAGTCAAACTTGCTCATCTTAGGGCTGTGCATTTTCTGCCCCCCTCTGCCTGGAACACCCTTTCCCCTGACAGCCACATGACTTGCGCCCTCTGTCAGATTTTTTTCAAATGTCACCTTCTCAAAGGGACTTCCCATAACTGACCAATAAAAAACAGCAACTCCTCTCATCACTTCTTAGCTCCCTAAACCATTTTTTCTATTTGACATGGATTATGTGTTTTATCAAGCTTACTTAACTGTCTCCCTTCTAGATTTTAAGCTCTATGAAGGAAAGAATTTTGCCTGTTTTGTTTATCGCTGAGAAATGGGAGTCAGGCATGCGGTAGGTATTGAAACAGTCATTGAAGGAAAGAAGAATGAAGAACAAGTTAACTGATTAATCTGTACCCATATGACTTGTACGAATAGATGAAGACCATTTTTAAAAAGGAAATGTATCTTAAAAGGAGACCATTCCTAAAAAGGAGAATTTATGATTATGATACTAAAAAAATGCACATATACATACTCTAAAGTGGATGGCATACACATATGCAGAAATACTCTGAGGGTCCAGCAATGAAAGATCAAAATTATCAAAGATTTTATAACTAAATAAGTATCTTCAAGGGATCACCCCCCTTTTTTTTAAGAACACATTCTGTGGCTAACAATCTACAGTCTCCTAGAAGACTTTTTCCAATTTTTTCTTTTCATTATCTTTAAACAGATGGCAGCAGTAAAAGGCACCCAGCATGCTCAGCATTCTAATTACTAAACTATAGCTTTCAAAACATCCATCCCTTTAACTTTAAAATAAACTGTTTACATGCCCAAAGTTCAGAATATTAAGTGCTCTTGAGCATATTAAGAAGTGTCTCATAAAGAACTAAAATCCTGAACTATATTACAATATTTAATTAGGAAATGAAAAGGGTCTGTAATTAAGGTACTTTTCATAATGGAAATGTGAAATGAAGAGCTTAAAATGAAATGATTTGACAGACTCAAAAGAGAAGTCTTTCTACTCACAACTTTTGATTGCCTGTATTTTGGCTCTGAAATTGAAGCCTATAGCTTAATTAATTAACCATTATGTCTCACATACAGCCAACAAAACTCTCAAAGATAGAAAAGCAAAATGCAACAGCAGTAAGAATCGTCCAAATCATCCAGAGTTTTTTTTTTTTTAAATAATCCAATTATTAGATTATGAAGAACTCATATAACACTCTAGATTGCAACTTCCCTGAGGGCAGAGGTTTCCGTTTTCTTCACTGCTGTATCCCCAGAGCCTAGAATAGTGACATAGTGACATAGTGACACATAGTAACTGCTCACAGAAAAAACTTGAGGGGTAAACTAGTACACCGAATACTGGGCACAGTGGAGGGCACAAGCCTACTTGCTTTGAATACCATCACCACTGAAAAAATATCATCTATAATGCATGAACTCCCTTTTGGTTTAACATCCAAAAAAACATATTTTAGGCAAAAAGGGGGGAAATGCAAGGTTATAACAGTATTATTGTATTCTGCTGTTTCTTTCAAAATAAAAACTTAAGTGGGCCTAAAATTGACCACAGCTCTTGGAATTCGATCATTGCTAAATATTTGAGAAAACACTCTTCAGTTAAAAATATTAAGGAATTCTTTTTGTAGCCTGTTTTATTTCCCAACTTAATAAGGGCAAATACAGATGTCTACTCTGGCTTAATTTGAATTTTCTTTTTTGGCATTCTCTTGTAGGATGGAATATTAATTCCATCTCCAAAGGTGATGATGTGGCAAATGCATGAAAGATCCAGGCTCTGAACAGGCAGATTTGAAAATGCTTAGACAGGGTATTGCAACAGATACTACAATAAACCAAACACCCTCCTCTTCTCACTAGCTGAGTTCAGAACAGCAATGTGCCCAGGCAATCAACTGATCGATCAATCAATCTACATTCTCTAGATTGTTTTCTAACTGGAAGTGGCCATGAAACAGTACTGGCGAGTGACTTGAGTTTAAGAAGTGGCCGGGGGGTCTAGCCAAGCAGACAGTGGTAGCCTGTCTATCACCTTCCCCCTTCATCCTATCTGGAAGGGAGGAGCAATAGAATTAGAGGAGTCATCTTAAGACCATGAGGGGACGCGCTCATGCCAAGGATGACTGAGAGTTTGGAGAGAAGGGCCTGGATTACTGAGGGAACACCGGAGCCACCATACCAGCTGTGGACTTCCTACCTCATTTTTCCTTCAGTGATAAAAAGCAGAATCTCTACACTAGGTTGAAGTCACTGTACAGGCTTCATTTCTTACCACTGAATCTAATCCTCACTGATGCATTAGGGATGACTAGAAGATCAGAGGCAATACTCTTCCTTCCTAAACTTATTAACTCAGTATATTTATAAAAATAAAAACACTACATGCTAATATGATTTCTCACATTTTATCAAGGCAGTAATATTGAGAGAGCCTGATTACATAATAGTTATCTGGTGCTAAGAGAAACTGAGCTTTTAAGACGACACATTCTTTTATTAAATGAAATTAACTTAAAAAATTCATACAGGGGTTGGGAAATACAATCACGGTTAACGCAAAGTCTGAATTATAGAACTTAATTGTATTACTTTCATTTTGGTAATTAGCAAGATAATTATTTATATATAATGTTCTAAAACACTGGCTATCATTGGAAAAAAAAATAGTTTAATCTCAAAAATTAAAATCCCTCCCCAAGCTTACAAAAACTATTGACTCGCAAAGAGACATAATGTTTCCTAGCTCGTGGTCAGGCAAGCCATACCAGCCATTATTGTATTTATCACAAATTTCAGGGTACTGCAAACAACAAAATGAAGTTTTACGAAATACTCACAGATATTCTCTTCTTAAGCCCTGGTCATGGTCAGGCCAGAGATGATGTGAAACTTGACTTTTGAGACTCCATGTCCTCTGCTTTTGGAGAAGAGAAAGACTACTGCTTCTGGACATATCTCTGTGACACCCAACCACGGGTAATGTATAGCCGCAAACCACATCTGTCTTCACAAGCACTTTTCCACAGGCCAGGGGAGCCCTTCCACCACTTTCCCACCCAGCAAACTCCACCGATCCTCAAAGACCCAGAACGAAAATCTAGTCCCTCTTGGCGAAGGTTCTCCCCTCAGCACTCTATCCACGTCTCTGCTACAGCATGTGCTACCCAGCATTATAATTATCCATTTACATAGCTCTTGTTCTCTTATTTGGCTACGAACTGCTCATAAAAACTGCTCTAGAGTCTCCGAAAGACATGCAAAAATATCAGTGTTTGCCAAATGACAGAAGGATTCAATGAATACCTCGTGCCTAATGGCACCGCCCCCCCCCATTGCCAATATCATAGAAAAATACAACAGAAGTAATGACTTTAGAGTATAATATAAAGCTAAGTTGACTTTAAACAGAATCTTTAAAGGAAAACAAAGAGTTGATTAGCTCACCATTTGGCCTAGAAATCTTTTAATTCTGGATATCAAGGCCACCTTACATATGAAAAGCACTTTAGAATTTGTTTACACATACATTGTCTCGTCAGGCTACAGCATCCAGATGAGGTGCACACTGTATGGCAATGTGGTATATCAGAGAGAGATTAGAAATCAGATGACCCAAAGTTCACGTCCCAGCCCTGCTACTTCCCAGCTATCAACTAATAATTGCTTTCCTACCTACCTCGCAGGCGATTGTGAGGATTCAGTTTCTTATTTGTTGCTGTATCCCTGAACCAGAGCACGGTGTCTGGCACCTAGGGGGCATGCAAATGTCACTGAATGAATGAACCATTGGAGAGACAGTGTTTGAACTCACACCAGGCCTTTTCCCACTACATCCTGCAGGCTCATAATGCTTATTTTACAAAATGCTGCTTTTCTACCAGTTCAACAATACTGGTTTACTTATTCTCTTCTCAGTACAGTGTTTTCCTTGAAAGACTATATGCCAGCTGTTGCCTTAATAATTTCACTTGCTTAGGTTTAATTTGATATTGATTTCTCTTTTAGGAAAGAGAAAAAAAAAACCTGTAACAGTTCTACAATTAACATTTAAGCTTACATAAAACTTGGCTGGCAATACGTATTTGTGACACTTTGTTTCTCAAGAATGGAGCATTCACCTTTATAATAATTCAAACAGACCAACCTAAAATATTCAGCTGGAGAAATCAATGGTATGTGCACAATCATGCCTAAAAAAACAACTATGTAACCTATGTATTTTCATGATGCAAATTTTAAAAAGCAGAATAATGTAGCCTGTATTCAGCTATTCCTATTCCTCAGCTCTCTTTATACACTAATTAATGCTTCTCCAACTAATTAATGCTTCTTTTCAGAGCTGATCAGCTCGCTCTGAAGTGGCAGCACCAAGTTACCTTGCACTGGAAAATAAATGCAAACCGATCACCCAAAGCTCACTAGTATCCATAAAATAAATGTATACATGCAGACACTAAAATTGTAGACAACCATTCTTTGTGTAGTTTAACACAAACATATTCCCCCAGGTAAAAGCACTAGAGAGGATGTTAAGGAAGTCTGTTGCAACTTTTTACTTTCCTCCTTTGTTTTCTGCTTTGCCATCTCCCAACATGTGTGGGTAGGCTTTTTTTTTTTAACCATTTCTATGTTTTGTCACATTTGATTACAACTAAAGAACCTACACAACCATCAGTAACCAAGGCACATTTTCCAGTCATTGTCACGGTTAAGGAAAATGACAGGCAGCAAAGTAGGAAGAAAGAGCACATAGAAATAAGCAGAACTCAAGCTGAATGGAAATTAACTTCCCTTGCTGACAGTACTCATGCATGCATCTTTCATTCAGGACCATACATTTATAAAAGCAAAATTCGATTAACTGGAAATATATATAGGGAATTACACTACAAACACTGATTTCACTTTCATTTGTAAAATGCTAAAGAAAAGTATTACTACTGAAGGGGGCGGGGAGATGGAATATCTGCACATTAATATAGAACATGTGATTTCTTCTCCAAGCAACATTAGCATTATTCTATGAGGATACAACTAGAATGTTAAGGGGTCTCTGGGCACTGTCCAATTGTGATCAGTTTGCAGATTGCTAAATTATTAGACACTCTGAAGATATTGTCCTTGGTGGTAAGACAGTGTCTTCTGTTAAAACAATGATCATTTTTAAAATATCTGTGTTTGTCTCCCAGTAAACTAGATAGGGTATTGATTTAGGCTGGACATCCAAATACCCAAACAATGAATGGTGGATAGATTCAGTCATTAAAGGTAGGCAAAGACAGATACTTTATTCAGCTGATTGGCAATCAGCACATAAAGTAGAAATAATTCGTAAGACCTCTAGAAGGAGTATTTTTCCTTTTTTAAGTCTTACCTTTACTGAATCTTCTCAGAAATATGGTGAATAATATTTATTTGATAACTGCAAAAAGAAATAGATAAAGGAGAAAGAAAGATTTGATACCACTGGGCAAAGTAAGACATATGGGCTCTCAAAATACAATTTTGCTTGGGAAAAATGAAACCAATATACCCAATATTTGAACTTACATGCATTACATACCTAAGAATTCTCTCACACGGGCATAAACAGAGGCATTTTTTCTTTCCAAGGCACTAAAGAAGGAAAACATTTCACTTAGTAATTTATAAAATGTATGTGGCCCCGACACTTTAGAGTACTTTAAAACTGGGAGATAGTCTTACTTTATTAAAGTCAAGTCACAGCAGAAAGAAGGTGTTCTTGCAATGCAAAAAGCATTCTTTTAGCCAATAGAGCAAGCTACCTTAGAATTGTCTCTCCACTGCATGGAGAAACCAGTGAACCTAATCAAGTGAGGTTATCAGAGTTTCTTTAATCGAATCTAGAGTCCCACCCACACTGTCTTCTCATCAATATTCCTCCATGCTTCCTCTTCCCCAACTGCAGAAGACCAGATAACCCCGTGACTGATGACACCTAAGCTTATTTTCCACTGTTAAATGGAGTTAACACATCCGGAGAAGCTATTGCAGTTACTGAGTAAACGGAAAAGGGTTAAACGTGGAATTTAATGGAACAGGATTTAACAACATTCCCAACCTCATCAGCAAGCAAGCAGGCAATTTCTGAGGAAAATATGCTAGAGAAGACAAATCTTACGAAACATAATGTGGAGACAGCATTCAAATTATTTTAGGGTTACAAAAAACAGCTCCAACCCCAAGCAATATGTGCTATGCAGTGGTCCCTACGGTCCAGAAAGGTTTTTCTCTCCCACAGCCCCTCCAAAGCGCCCTCCCCTGGGTGTCTCCGGCCCACCAAGCCCTGCCTCCTTCTTCGACACCACGTGCCCCACCATCTTTACTCCCATGTTCTTTGTTCATCTCCTTGAAGATGCCATCCCCAACTTTTACACACCACTGAACTTCCAAAGCCATTAAATTTCTAAGGGCTTAAATTTTTAATAAATATCTTCCACTTTTTTTTTTTTTTTTTTTTTTTTTGAGACAGAGTCTCACTCTGTTGCCTGGGCTAGAGTGCCGTGGGGTCAGCCTAGCTCACAGCAACCTCAAACTCCTGGGCTCAAGTGACCCTCCTGTCTCAGCCTCCCAAGTGGCTAGGACTACAGGGCATGCGCCACCATGCCCAGCTAATTTTTTCTATATATTTTTAGTTGTCTAGCTAATTTCTTTCTATTTTTAGTAGAGACGGGGGTCTCGCTCTTGCTCAGGCTAGTCTCAAACTCCTGACCTCGAGCGATCCACCCGCCTTGGCCTCACAGAGTGCTAGGATTACAGGCGTGAGCCACCATGCTCGGCCAATATTTTCCACATTAAAGGACAAAAGCAGGGGAAACTTATTGGTAATGGTTGGTGGATTTTTTTTTTTTTTAAAACCACATTAGAAGTTCTGCATCATGCCATTCTTTGCACTCAGAATAGGCATAGCCAGCCACACTTCAGCTAGGTTGGCCTAGTTACTAATGAGCCAGTTTCCACTGTTTGAATGTTAACACACATGCACTTCAAACTGCATCCTGATACATGAGTAAGTGTAGAATAACTACAAAGTGAGGCACCTTGTTTCCCAAATTGGAGTGTAAACTCCTGGAGAGAGACTACTCTGAGCATTCTTTGTAGCAGGGTGCTGTCTCTGTACTCTCTGCTCAGAGCACCCTACCTTTGAGTATTTGCTGCAGGGCAGGCTGGACCCACCTTGATACTGGTTTCCTGCAAAAGAAACTTGGGACAAAAAGTTGACATCAAGATTCTTCATCTTTGGCAAATTCACTCCTAGAAATAAAAATCTCTTGACATCCAAGTTACTGTTCTTTCCAGTAATTCCCAGTTTCTAGAATTCAGCTCTTTGTCTTCTTTTACTGCTGACCAGGAGCCAAATACCTGGCTCTGGTTCCAGCTCTGCTACCACCTAGCTCCACAACTTAAGTAACTTTTACTTCTCTTTCAGTTCCCTCAGCTACAAAATACTTAAGCCCATTCTGTGAAAATTCCATGAATCTAAATTCTAAAATAAAAATTTTTTAATGTATCACAATCTTCTAACATAAAACCTTTAACACCCTAACATTAAAGACAGTTATGAAGCATTGAACACCCAAGTTCTAAGACTCCAATCACAATGCAACACATCTGAACTGAAATCAATGCCTGTTCACAATGTGCTGAAGGTTAAATCAAGGAATGCATGAAAAGCATTAGCTCGATGTCAGGCATTTAGTAAAACACTCAATAAGTATTAGCTTTATTATTAATATTGAAACAAATATTGAAACTAGTTCTCCAAATTTTCATCAAAACCAACAATTTCAATGTAAGCAAAGTGACAGAAATGAGTCTATACAGAAATTCCCCCCAAAAAAGAAATCATGATGCATTCGCTTGGCTGCTAACCAAACATAATCACAGAAAGCACATCCCAGCAACCCAGAATTTCCATATTTAATTTTGTGTGATTCTCTCATTTTTGAGCTAAATCTTATTTGTTTCCTGCTTTAAAATAATCTGAACATAATTCTGAATAAAGCCACCTATCAAAAAAGTGAAAAGTTATTTGTTCTACTAATATGGTTTTATCCATGCAGTGGCTAAATTATTCTTTTCTCTAAACCTCATTTCCATGTTTGCTACTTAATCTGCACTCAAAAAAAAAAAAATTCAGCAGTTAAATCTTCGATTTTCTTTTACATAACTCTGTCCACTTGAACATTTCCTTCACATCTCATCTCTCCTCTGAAATGAGGAACGCAAAGTGGCCACTTCTGCAGCTCTGTCCTCACCTAAGCTCCCTTACAGTCTCTTCTCCGACAGCTCATCTCCATCTCTGGGTCCCCAGTCCTTTCATGAGCTCTTGGAAAGATTTACTCCATAGCAACCAGGGTCCTTCAGAACCAAACCACCTCTGGTTGCCTTATAAAAAAGATCACAGGTGTAGGATGTTTGATGAATACCACTCTCCTTTCCGAATACCTAATGGAGGATTATCCTGTACCACTTTCCAAACACCGAGCTTTAGCATCAGGACTCTATTAAGCATTACCCCTCAGAGAAGTCTCCCTGGCCATCATATCTTCCTCCTTCACCAGTCCCTAAAGCCCCATGAAGGCAGGGACTTTGATTCGTTCAATGGAGGCCAAATGTCCAGTACAGTGTCTCTGAAAACACAAGGTATTCAATATGTAACTGTTGAACAAAGCAATGAAATCTAGGATACTCGTGTGGTTCAGCACTGCGCCACGCTGTAAGGGAAAAAAAGGAATAGACATGGTCCTCCCTTATAGAGCGTACAATTTTATTGGGGAAGCAAGACCTACAACTAGAAAATAATGCACAAGTGTCAAAAGGCGTGGTATAAATTTACAAGCACCCAGGAAGGAAGAGATAAATGAATGACCACAGCCATCTGAGAATACGTGGCAGAAACAGGGCTTAGGCTGGGCTTTGATGGACGTATAAAATTAGGGCTGCAGAAGAATTCAGACAGCCTTCCACAATGAGAGGAAACTGGCAAAGCATATGCCAAGGAAGGAGATACAAATAACCCCTGGTCTACTTGGAAATGACACATGCCAGACTCAGGGTGCTAAACAGAGAGCCAGCTGGGCAGCCTGGAAACAGATTATGAAGGGCCGGATTAGGAAGAGCCTTGAATGCAAGGCTGAAGCACTTATATTTGACACCATGGTCAAAAGAAAAACTCAACAGGTTCAGTGGGGACCTGGCATTAGGAGAGAATTGCTGGCAGGAGAGAACTGGCCCAGCAGTTACAGGATCAGCCAGGTAGCAAAAGACTGGAGGCAAGGAGACCAACAAAGGTAGAGTGTGGTTGCCAGGGTAATGACTGTGGGAACAGAGAAGCAATAAATATTGAAGATGTGCAAGTTCCCACAACTGCCACCTCTTGGCCAGAGGAACAGAATAAAAGCAGAAAGGGAGAAATGATGATTTCAGCAAGGATAAGAAATAACATGCATTCTTTGCCTCAAATAAATGTATATACTACCATGCCCTAGGAGATGAGAACAACATAATACTATTAATGACAAATGCCTTCAGTCCTTACACCAACTGGTAACACTTAAGATTAGCTAAGTGAGGTTGATTACAAGAATGAACTATTGAAAATCTATTATGGATCTAGCACAGTTCTGCCCCTTTGAACAAGTTATCACATCATAGGCTACAATACGAACTACTCCCTACAGATAGAATCAGGTGGCCTCACAAAGACATCAGGTTCCACGTTAACAAGGCAAAGATCAAAAATCACTAATTCAAATGCTCAAGGCTGGTACCTAGTGGAGAGAGGCAATGAGAAGACTTGCCTCAAATAGAGCAAGCAATTTTTTTTCTTAAATAAAAAGAGGAACCTAAAGAAAGTTAAAGGTAATATTAGTTTATACCCAAAGTCCAAAGCAATTCCCAAAACAAAGCATATTGTTACAAGAAAAAAAGAAAAACAGTTGGGCAACTGGATTCTTTAGACCTAAGATAACCAAGAACCATCTATAAGAATTTTTTTTTTTTTTAAGAAAACTGTCATTCTCTCTCTCAGTTTGCATTAAAGATTGAATTCTATTTCTTAGGGCTGCGGTCCCCAACCCCCACCCCACCCCAGCTGTGGACCAGGCCCCAGAGCTCCACCTCCCACCCCACCCCGGAAAAACTGTCTTCCATGAAACCTGGGAATCGGGCTGCACAGTAGGAGAGTGAGCAGCTGCCAGCAAAGTTTCATCTGTATTTATAGCCACTCCCCATCACTTAACACCACCGTCTGACCTCCCAGCTCACCTTCAGTACGGTGAATCATTTTGCTTAGTCTACTGAGGGAGTTCTCCGGCCAACAGCCAGTGAGGAACTGAGGCCCTCAGTCCTACGACAGTGAGAAACTGATCCTACCAACAGGTGCATGAGTGAGCTAGGAAGCGGATCTTCCCCTAATTGAGCCTCCAGATGAGGCTGCAGGTTTGGCTCGACTTCTAGAGTACAGAGTTATGAAAGACTTGAGGCCAAGGCAGCCAACTAAGCCACACCTAGATTCCCGATCATTAGAAACAGGCAAATCATTGTTTTAAGCTGCTAAATTTTAGAGGAATTTGTCACACAGCAATAAATACAAAAATGTAAGTGCAATCTGTAAAATGTAACCCTAAGTTTTAAGAAGTTATATCTGGAACAATAGTAAATAATATTTTGAAAGTCCTTTTAAGATCTTCCTTGTCTTAAATCTATTTTTTTTAAATCCACTGTCATCTAGTATACCTGAAATGTATTTAATTAGCTGGTCAATGGTAACAGTCACTGCTGGTGCTACCTCTAATCGTAAGTAATCATCAAAAAAATTTTGACAAATTTTACGAAGATATCAATGCTACAAAGGACACACAGCACTAAAAAGACTTAATACTAATATCAGACATAGGTCTTTAAAGAAAAAAATTAAGCATAAGAGAGTATACTGAATGATAAAGGAGCAATCCTCTAGGAAATAATCCTGTACCTGCAAGTGCCTAACAATGCCTTACTACAGAGCAAAAATTTAGACTTCATTTTTTTATTCCTAGATCTTTCCTGAATCGCAACTATTATACTGTATGAGACATACATTTTTAAAAAAACATTATCTTAATTAAATCTAACAAAACATACTTCTTATGGGATCACCCATGGATATGATTTAAGCATTTCACAGGTTAAGTGCAGTTAACATAATACAGATACTGCTCCAACATGGGACATGGCAAGTACGTACTAGGTGTGACAAAATGAATCACTGGACCCAATTCTTCTCCCTCCACCTAGCCATCCCCTTTGCCATGTGACTCTGCAGGTCTGCCCTCCAGAGGCAGTGTACACTTGCCCATCCATCTACTTTTAGCTCTGCCATGAGACTTGTTTTGACCAACAGGATATGAACAGAAGTGATAACACGCCAGTTCGGAGCCTAGGCTTTATTGCACGTATTTGGGTTAACGCAGTGAGTACTAGAGTATTCATGTACTAGAGTATTCCACGTACGTATTTGGATTAACACAGTGATACATTAGAGCTAGCTTGTACCAGCTCATGAAAGCCGATTATTTAATTTTCAGGAACTTACAGACCAGATGTTAAAAACATACCAATAAAGATTATATAAACTTAAATAATAAAAATACTGAAAATTCATAACTTCCTAATTCTTTTACTACATTTTACTATTACTTATGTTTCTGAGGTTGTCTAATCATATCTGCATGATGAAAAATGCTATCTGATGGTGTGCTACTGTACAGCTCTCTTCAGTGATGTCACATCAATGCTAGCAGCTTGAAATCGACTGTAGTGGGAGTATTTACTCCACAAAACGGGCAAATGCTACAAATCAGAGCTTGTCTTTTCTTCCATGGTGCCAGTTAGGCTTCTATCGCCTTGAGAAATGCTTCCTGGTAGTCTATCCTTTTATCCTGGGGTCCTAGAAGGAACACATAAGCACCAGACTTGAGTCCAACCCACAGCAAGATGACCAGACCACAGCTTGAAGCAGAGCCACCAGCCAAAGCTGAACCTAGATCTGCCCATCCACACTCACCCAGCAAGCCCGTGGGTCTGAGCATAAAGGCTTACTGAATAATCTGAGTTAGGGGAGAGTCTGTTATTCAACACTGTGGCAGTGGTTGATGAAACACATGGTCCAAGTTGGAGCTTGGTCAATTAGTCTATCTGAAGAAGACAGACTGCTATTTAAGGAAGGAACAACAAAAAAAAAGTGAACTGGTATAGGACTTGAACGTGAGAAACTGATAAAATGCCAGACTCCAAATAGCATAGTGCTTTAGACAGCAGTATTAAGGACTAAATGAGATGCTAAAGGAGGACTTCTTGTGAAGGGAATTCAAGAATTTATTTAGCCATACCGTGTGCTGGGCCCTATACCAGGCACTGTGGATTCAGAGGGAGACAGAGTGTTTACTCTCAAGGGAGAAACAGATCAGTACAGAGGCAAATATGATCCAGGGTGCCAAGAAACAAGGGAAAGGACAAAGGCAGGGTATTATGGAAGCAGACAGGAGAGGACCTGGCCCAGGTCATGGGATCAGGGAAGGCTTCCCAGTGGAAGTGCTCTCTGAGCTGAGAACAGTCCAATAGTTCCATTAGAGATAACTACAGGCAAAAAAAAAAAAAAAAGAAGGAAGCTGCTAGAATGAAAAGCAGCAATTCTACAGGGGAAATGGGCAGGCTTTGACAAAAGATTAGATCAAAACACATCACAGATAGCCTTGGACCACCATCACAGATAGCCTTGGACCACTCAACAGGGTGAGTATATGGCCCATTTCTGCTCCACCTAAATCAGGTGGAGGCTGCTCCTAGGGGAGATCCTGTTCATCTTTGTAACCCCAGAGACATGCACAGAGCCTGGCCCAACACACGTGCTCAGGCTCTGATGACCACCACTGTTCTCACCTCTCATTTGATGCTTTGTTCCTTTACCTGCCAGGCAACCTTGAACCTGTCCCAGTAAAAAAAAAAAAAAAAACAGCTTAAATTTCGTCAGCATTTCATAACAGCACTTATAAACAAGTACTGTCTGTAAGTAGCAAGATATCCATGTCAATTAATGCAGCATTTGGGCCATGGTTTCCAGGAAACATTGAATCACAAAAGCAAGAATATCTTACACTCCCAACCAAGGAGGAAAGTGCAGACACGTAGAGATCATACCCTTTATATACTTTTTAAAATCCAAAGCACACACCTATTTACTTATGCTTATGAAGGTATGTCCAAATGATTCAGCTAACACAGCAATTTTACATGGAAAAATGAAATTTAAAGGTTTTTAAAATTCGTATTTTTAATTTAAACAGGCCCAATTCATATTGGATGGTCATAATCACAAACATCAAGTCTTACTGTAAGATTTTTGCTTCAAGAATTAATTCTGCAAGTATTTTACATTATTCAACTCTACTACAAATAATGTAAAAATCAACTTCATTTTAGCCACACTGGTAAACCAAGCATACTAAAACCATTCTACCAGATGACAATTCAAATATTGAAACACCGAAGGAAAATAAAATATTTGACAAAGCTTTCATTTAGAAACATCTCAGGATACAGTTCAATCGAGCACCAATCTATTCTTCTGAAATTGTTAGTCTGCAATGAAATATCAAAATTAATAAGGCCATTTTCTTCAGAGACTTGAGTAAAAAATTCTGTAGGAATGTCACAGACAAGACTGAATTGTTTAATTTAAAGGGAAAAAAAAGCTAAATCACCAAGCCGTTACTCTTTCTCTGCTACCATTAAATATACACTTAATACATTTCCGATACAAAAACCAATATAGAAACTATGGAAGAGACACAACAGGGTGCCCTGTTTTACTTCACTCCTGAGCATCCTATTCATTTGACTCTTTTTTCACCAAATATTTTTCTCCTCAGCTGCCTCTCTGCCAGGCCAAGTTAAACTTTCCCAAATCATCTTGTTCTAATCATAGCACAGCAAACTCCAGTAAAAATAACTGAGTGAAGTTTCCCTAAAACGACTGGTATCTACAGCAGAAAGTAGCTTCAGAATTATGATTTTTTTATTATAATATGACCTAGATTACCACATTGTCACACAAAGCCTGAAAAAGGCAAGGAAAGACTAAACGCGACATACACACAGGACTACGTTAACCACTCAAATGAAGTCAGGAATTTCCTTCAAGTTGTAGAAGGTCAGTGATGTAAATGACTTATCAGATGTAATTAAAGTACGGGTTGTTAGTGTTAAGGTCTAATTCCCACGGTGCCCCATACATTTCTGAAGTTCAACTCACTCAGAAACCCAGACATTTTCCTTTATGTTTAAGGCAACAAAGGTAGAGGCATGAAAAGTGATTTGTGCAGTAAATTCTCAAGAAGCATTTATGGCCCGCCAGTGGTGAGAGGGGCCAGAGTGAGCCAGGTGTGAGTATACACATGGGCTCTTCCCGGGCTACACACAGGGAGCCTGGAACTCCTCATCGCTCCCATGCCATAAGAATTTCGTTCGGTTACACCAACATCGTCTTCAATCAAACTACAAACCCGTGACGCCACAGTTAGATTATTTAAAACATCTTTTTTCCTTATTTGAAATAATACAGATAATTCTAGGTAAAAAGAAAAACTTTTAGATTTGGTATATCTATGTATAACATTGGATAATAGCTTTCAACCTTCACTATAAACACTTAAGCTTTTGCTCTTATTGATTTCTTTATTCAATATCCAATGTCATTTGGGAAAAACAACTTTGTAGCTATTTTGAAATTATAAGGCAGAAATGTTTAGATGTTGTACTCAAGGATACAGGGCAGCCACTGGGGAGTGGGAGAAGAGGTGAATCAGAGGCTGAAATAACTAGTTTTGGAGAGGGCTCTTCTAACTCACCATTTCTTTAAACATTTGAAGCTCTGTTATGGAAATACAAAATATTTCAATAATGTCCCCCATCAGTGATCCCAGAGCCAAACTTTTGAAAAACATCCCAAGTGTTTCAGAAGAGAATGGGGACACAGGTTATGAACAGACAGTTTATTTGGCCAGGGATTTAGTATTTGAGGGTCATTCAAGAATTTGTTTACGAAGCGCTAACATTCATAACCCCAAATCTTAGTCCTATTATGGCAGTTAAGTGCACTGGGAAAACCAATCAATGTCTTATTACATTTGGAAGCAGAGGGCAAATCCCCAAATGTGAAATCAACAGGAATGATTTAGACAAACAGCTAAGTAGGACATCTTAAAGGTTACTTTTAAAGTCATTTAAATTTTCAAGCACATTGATAGGAATAAGCTTTTTTTTAGAAGTGATAGTCTTTAAGCCTAGGCATTACAAAGAAACCCGATGTCAATCTTGACTCTGACATTTGCTTCTGTCAGCTGGGGTAGCTGCTTGGGGATATAGTGCTCTGGAGTTATGTGGCCTATTCTTGTACAGTCATGATAAATGGTTTCATAAAGTGCTCTTGACACATCTGACGTCACCCACTGAAGCAGAAGAATAAGTAAAACATGAATTAGAGGTAAATGAGAAAGGGTGCAATGATTTTCTAGAATATGGTGTTAAAACATTAATAAAAAAATTGGTATCTATGAATATAGATGTGAATGCCATATTCTTCCTTACAATAATACTAACTTTCTGGAAAAACTGTACTGGATTAACACCTTATCATGTTTTTGTTATTCCTACATAAGCTAAAATGACAAGCTAAGTAGCGACAGAATGTCACTTTTTTAAAGCTAGCAATTGAAAAGAATTTTTAGCACTTAGAGAAGCTCAAGGCTTCAGCAAGGAGTAAAGGATTAAATCAGAGTCTATAATTGGGACTTTAAAATATATGTTGCTGTCACAATTCAATTTCTGATGTCTGCCTATATATAACCAGTGGCATCCCTTATAAACGTTGGGCTCTATAAGCAATCAAAATGATTTATCACAAAACATTTTCAGAAGTATATCCCTTTAATAATGATTAATGACCAAAAAGTTCTCTCATCCAGATCTCATTGCATGGCAAAAAGGGTTTATAACATTTACCCACTACATGGTGTGGAAAGAATGATGATGAAACAGGGAGCAGAGGAATGAGACAAAACAAAACAAAACCAAAAAAAAAAAAAACCATTGTTTCAATTGTTGGCAAATGCCCTATGATTTACTATGGTATCAATTCAATTTCAGAACATTTTAACCTATTATAGTAAAATCAAAACATTAGCAATATGGAACAAAAAAAACAACTACTTTAAGTCATATGTGAATAAAGAAAATATTTCTCTATAGAATGTTTTAAAATCAAAAATGAAAAAGTTTCAAATCTGAGAAGAATGTCCTAGCAGAGGAGGAGGAAAAGAGAAGAAAGGTGGAATGGGTTAGAATTTGAAGAATGAAAGTTTTTAACATCTGAAAAGTCAAAATTCAAAGTAAAATTACACATGCTGCAAGAGATTTGCAAGCAGTATAAAATGGTTTAATACAAACGAATATAATTTTAGACCTAATTTATCATTACTTTTTTAATAATAAAAGGGTAGCTAATAATACGATTTCAAGATATTTAACTGGTTGGGAGAAAAAAAATTGTGTTGAAGTCTCTTTTTACATGTAGACATTTGCTAAGTTAATTAAAGCTTAAAAGCAGCTTTTCTAACCATGTTCCTTCCATTGGTTGGGAATGATCAACGTATGTACTTGAAAACAAAAGTGAAATAAATACTCAGTAACTCTGAACTGTCCAACACCATTACCATCTCCCCAAAACCCCAGCTGAGATATTAATCAAATTATTAAAACATCAGCCTGGACACAGTTTTTATACATCATTCTGAAAAATTAACTGGAATAACTTTTTCCCCATCCACTTCACAGTCTGAAAGAACTAAATTTAGGATGCCAACATTTTAGATAGTTGTCTATAAAAATCAATGTGCCTATAAAAATGGACAAAGTAACAGAAACTTAGATCTTAATCCAGATTTTTCTGTGATGACTCAGCAAAATGAATTGAATTACAGCTCTTCATCTCTCTAGGCCTAAGTTTTATCGTCTCTAAGATGATAGAGTTAGGTTTATAGTGGTTCTAATCTTTTCTGGTCACAGGGCTTGTGACATTTGGGTAAAAGGCTCAAGATATCCCCTAAAAACAAACACTCACACACCCAACACTTTCTACATGACTCTGGGGAGGTAGACCACCATACCCTCTGCCCCCAAAACTCATCCATCTCACCTCTAATCCCTGTCCTGGGAGATTTCTAAGGTCCCACCTAGTTCTGATACTCTGACACTGTCATTAGGGTATGATACCCTACCCCCTTGACAAATTACCTCCCAAAACTAAAAGACTGGGCCATACCCCTCCTTTGTTAGAGCCTGGCTATAACAACGTACATTTCAGAGAGCCAAAAATATGTCTTATATGTGACATCTTATCCAATTTCAATTTTTTTAATCTACTCCAAATGCAGCTCTCCAAAGAATCATAACTCATTAGTCCTGTGCCGTCACGGTCATCTCTTGCAGATCCCTATTTGGGAGATTGTATGGGTTGGTTGGATCCCAGCTTCTGCAGGCTTGGCCATTCCTACCTGTAGCCTCTGGAAGCCAACTGTACCAGATGGAATGCCCCATTACAGAACAGTAATACAGAAGTGGGTACCTCTGTCAGGGATTCAATCCATAAGCTCAGCTGAGCCGATGAGATGTCCCAATAATTTAAATTAAGAAACAAAGCAACCGGAGTAAGATGTTGGGAATGTATAAATAAAAATTAGAGTCTAGACTTTGATTGGCACAATAAGTTTTTGGTAGTAAGTATTTTTATCCTTTCCTCTGCCTAAATACAAACTGACCATAAAACCAATAATCTCCTACATATCCCTCAAACATAATCCCTAGAGAAATGAAGCTCTGATCAGTAGATCCCTATTACACAAAACTGTGTGCTACTATTTCAAAACCATAAGACTTGACAAGCTATTGATACTGTTCATACATCCATCTAATGAATCTTAGTTTTCCTTTTAAATCTGAAAAGGAGAAAAAAAACTAAGTCAAACTAAACTTTTCTCCAACTGTCTATTAACTACTAAAATACTATAGGCACTAAAAACCAAGGACATAGTTGTTTTAAAAAGCTTATAAATGAAGACTTTTATTTACATGAAGGACTCTAGAATACAGGACACAGTAACTCAGAGCCAATAATGAATATTACAACTCTTGGTCAAAATTCATTTTCTGCTTCTGAAAGCTATTTGAGTCACCTGAATGTTATTTCAAAAAAAAAAATCAAGCCACGCCCTTTCCTTCCCAATAAAACCCTCAGAATCAGAAACATCAGCAACAATTTAGGAATGCAAATGGATTTTCCATTTGCACTGAAACTTAATCATGACTTAAACAGAAGGAATACAGCTTAATTCTGCAGAGGTAGATTGAACCCAGAGGAATATGTTATTTAAAAGAAAAAAAAAAACTCACTTTGACTAGCAAAACAAAAAGCACGTCAAAAGGGAGAATACTGACAGAAAAAGCAGCTGAAGCCAAGGAGAAATTTAAAGATGTACCCTGAGGCCTGGTCTGAAGGCACTGGAATAGGGGGTACCTGCCCTATGCACAACAATAAATTAATGACTGAAGATCACCTCTCACTGAAATCCCTCAAATATCCCTTTTGTTTAAGTTCGGTTTTAGATTCTCACTCCTTTTAATTCTTTTTGCTATCTGAAAAACAAATTTTTTTAATAGAAGATAGATGTGGGCATTTTAATATAATACAGTCTCACACATCACAGGAACACAGCACAGCTTCAACAAATATTACTGAGCTTCAAGTCAATAAGAGAACTTCCACACCTACTTCCTGAAGTCAGCACTCCTTGAAGTCCAAATAGTCCCTTCTGAGAAAATATGCTTCCCCTAACATTTTATGGGAAACAAAAAACATACCAAGTGGATTTTCTCTAAGACTACCCTGCAAGTAATTTTTTATATTTATTTAATTCTATAATGTCAGATAACTGACCCAACCAAAACCATCTGTCTTAGAATACAGATCTGAGGATACATCAGCCATACATGTTTTTTAAACGATCATTCAGTCCATTGAAAGAGAAATGTCACATGTTCTGAAGTTCACATTTACATGACAGTTCATGTTCAAAAGCTATGGGTTCAATTTAGATTAAAGGCATGGTGCCTCTTCCCAGTTTTCAAGCTACACGCATAATAAAAACAGAAACCATGGCAAACAATATTGCAAGGTATTATTAACGCCATGCCTATTCTCAACTCCCAGAGGAAAAACACCAGGTGAATCAATATTTGACAAAGTACTCAGCCACTGGTTTTGTTTGAATATTCTCAGAATTGAATATTCTCAGAATGTGTAATCATGGGTAATTTTACCTAGTGACTCTTGATGGGAGTAAGAACAAGAGTCATTTTGAAAAGAAATGGATAATTTCAAACCTACACAAAAGTAGAGAAGATAGTGATCCAGCTTCCATCGTCGGTTTGTGGTCATTCTTGTTTCCTCTGTCCCTGCCCACTTCTCCACCTTGCCAGACATCATCTATAAGTTCCTGTACATATCCCTAAAACGTAACTCTTTTTAAACATAACCACAGTATCGCATTTAAAAACTGAATAGTAGTTCCTTAATACCAAATATCTAGTCACTGTTCAGTTTCCCCAATTGTCTCAAAATATTGGTCTCTTTGAACAAAATGAAAATAGTGTTTGTACATTGCAACTGACCGATACACTTTTAAGTCTTTTTAAATCTTGAGGTTCTTCTTTGCAATTTGTTGAAGAAACCCTACAGTTTGTCCTGTATACAGGTTCCCACGGTTTAGATTTTGCTGACTGCATTCCCATGGTGTCATTAAATATGTTCCTCTTTCCACTACATTTTCTGGAAATTGGCAGTTAGATCCAGAGACTTGAACAGATTTTTTTTTTTTTTTTTTGGCTAAAGTGAATCCCAGGTGATATTGTCTACTCCATCATCAGATAAATAATATAATGTTAGGTTGTCCCTGTGTGATGTTAGTAGCTATTAATGATCATGGCCTGAATCCATTCTTATTAGAATTTGAAAAATGGTAGTATTCTAAATCAATTCGTTTAATTACTAAAATATTTCTATAGAGAGAAACTTCAATTATTTCATCATCCTGAGGTCCAATTCCAATCGGAAAGGCAGGATAAATGATTATTTTTTTCTCTTTACCATTTTCAAAGTAACAGACTGATTTCCTATCATCCTTTGAAGGTGACTTATAAGGTTGTTTGTATCATTATGAAGTCATGGATTTATTTGATGTGTTTCAACCTTCTGTAGTTGTTCTTATTGATCCTCAAACTGTGTTACATTTATAGCCAGTGAGAAAATTCTGAATCCTTTTAAATACGACCCTCACCTCATCTTGGATAGCTTCCTCATTTCCTTATATAACAAGCTGTTTCTGATTCATCATTTCTATTTTCCACCCCAGACCTGGAGCCAGCCATTTCTCCCAAGAATCCTAGTTCCTCTTGGTGGGAAATATACAAGCCATAATCTGGCACTAGCGGTGTCCCTTGCCACTGGATTGACAATTTCTAGGCCTTTTTAGTAGAGGAACAAGCAAATACGTTTTTAAAACATTATGAGTGAACCAGGTATCTGATAAGGGGTTAACATCTGAAATACATAAGGAATTCATACAGCTCAATACCAAAAAAAAAAAAAACTTGATTTAAAAAATGGGCAAAGGACCTAAAGAGATACTTCCCAAAAGAAATCCAAATAACTAACAGGTATATGATAAAGTGCTCGATATCTCTAAATCAGGCAAATGCAAATCAAAACCACAATGAGACACCATCTCAACCCTCCCAGTCCCAGTCCCCTACAAACTTGCTTTTATTGAATTAGCTTCCACAGAATCCTATCAGCCTATATTGTGGAGTACTATAATAAACACACCTGTGAAATTCATCATGTCTACTGTTAAGTGCAGAGAATATTTGTTATATTGTCATCTCCTAAATTTACCCCTGGGAGGAATTTCTGTCTGGACTTAGCATCATAAGTCTACGGTGCATCTTCTGAATAAAAGGTCTATATTTATCTTACTCAGTGATTTTTAACCTTGGGGGGGAACATCATACATGCCTCCAAAATCTCATGAAAGCTATGACTACCCTCTCCACATGCATATGCTAGAATATGCATACAATTTCAGGGAGTTCCGAGACATCTCCCCTGACCCCAGTTTAAGAATCCCCATCTTATGGGTCAAGTTTCCCTCCCACAGGTTTCCTTTTTACATGGGCCACTAGAAAGTGTAACTTTCAATTTAATGCCCACCTTCAACAAATATACAGTTCATTTTGATATGCATGTTGTAATAGTTGCCTAGCTGGTTGCAGGTCACATCCCTATAACTAATTTCTGCCTCAAACTAAATTTGTTTTGCTGAAGTTCACATATCCTGGAAAACTGATTTTTGGGGGGAACAAAGATAAGATGACGAATATAAGTAAAACAAAACATAATGCTAATTCCAAAAGCTAGTCATTAATGTGAATGACCAAATATTTCTAGTTCTAGCAAATAAGTTCCAAGCAAAAGTGACATGTCATTTCCAGGCCAGCACATGTAACTGCTGATGGAAACCTCCCACAGCTCCTTCCCTCTGGCAGGGTTAGCATCAAGGTTGGAAAGGTCGGCTGCTCAGGGAGCCTGGGGCACCTGAGGACCAGCAATGGACATGCATGCAGCATGATGCTATTTTAAGCCAGGAAGTTTCAGTGGTGTTTGGGTCTGCAGTATAACCTAGCCTAACCAGAATGATGTACCCGACATACAAAAATTAAAGGCCATAGACCTGTCACTTTCAAACGTAGACCTAAAGCTTCTCAAAGACAATAGTAGGATGGCAGGAACTGCATCCTGGAGGCAGGACTGTATTTTTAGTACATCTGGTCTGGTCTGGTCATATGTGGAGTACCACATGTGGACCACCACGGAGCACTAAAGAGCACTATGGTGGGAGCAGGAAGCCAAGGGGCTCACACTGGGTTTCAGGACAGTGGGCCCAGCTGGGCTGCACAGGTAACTGGGGTAAGAGCTGATCCATCACTCGGGCCCTAGCCTCACCAGGGCCAGGCCACCACAACAAAGGGTACATGAGAAGACTACATTGTGTTTGCTTTAATGTTCACCGAGTACCTGCTATGATTATTTTTTCCCTCATGTGTCCTAAAAAGCATCTGAAGTAGTTCACAAAAATGTGGGTATTTTTCTACAGGGGGAAAAGGAAAAGAATTCTAAATTTTCAAAACATGAGGTTAAGAATTTTTTTTTTTTTACAAAAATCAAAAAGAAAAAAAAACCCACATGATTTGAGGCTCCGAGGCACTACAGCAAGGCCACACATTAGGCTTTTCACATGGTCGTAGGCAGCATGAAGAAGAAACAGGGTCAATTGCATGAAAAATGATGTTCCTAAGAAAAAACGAGCAGGTTACTCTAGAACAACACAACCACTGTCTATACTGACAGCAGGGAGAAATTTCTCCCGTGTCCTCATAATGAGGCAACTGTGTCACACGATCTCATGGTAAATAACGGTTTCACCGGGATTTTCCTGAGGAGCATGCTTCAGTGTAAGCTGACAACTTTGTACCAAAGCACCATTCAGAACCAAGTGTAAAACCAGGTTTTCAGGAACTCAGCTGTCTAGTGGGCTGAATTAATCCAGTAACAAATTTTAAAATATAAAAGAACTAGATGGCATGCATATGTTAAAAAAAAAAAAAAAAAAAATCAAAAAACAAAGGCAGGCAATCTCGTTGGAAAAAACAACCAACCTGCCCCCTCCCCAAACACTTTAGGAAAGTGCTTAAATTCTATGAAACTGTATTTGAAAGTTTTTAGTTACTAAAAAAAATTTAACATTCTCGGCAACAAGATTCAAGATCCAATGCCAGACGGATCTTTGGAATCATCTGAGAATGCTATACAAATAGGCAGGTAATAAATTGGACCAAATCACATGCAATAAGGCATGGTGATCATAAAGTATTTTTAATTTAAAAAACTGAATTGACTGTGTATTCTTCAGGCACATCTCCATAACTATTACCCTCACAGTCTAGTGTTACATCATCTAATGGCTATGAATTTCAGGTTGTACACCCCATAATGTACCCGATACTGATACTTCAGTCTCCAGTCAAGTACCATTCCAAGTGCTTTACCTCTCATCCCAGCTGGAAGTAGTAGCATCGAGGAACCTATTCCTGAAAAGCAAGCATTCTCACCTTTGTAGAAATAGCTACAGGCATGACCAGATTTTCTTCAAATAACTTGGAGTTCTTTTCTGACACAAGGACAAATGGACAACCAAAGCCTCAGAATCAGGCTTCTCAAACTGAGGTACTTGTAGCTCAAGGGGTATGCAGCTGGTGATGTGAATATGTAAGCCACAAAATAAAGACAGTACATCTTTCTAAAGCATCCCTTTTACAATAATAAGTAGTCATTTAAATTCAGGATATCTGAATACACTACAAAGAAAATTAGTATAAATTATTGGTTAATGAACAGGAAAAAAATTCAAACATTTGTACTAAAAGAAATTTATATATGTGTATATGTATTGTGTATATATCTGTGTGCATATAGAGAAAATATTTCATTTTATACTTACCAACAATATCTAAATTGCATAAGAAATTCTTGTATACATCGAGGCCAGAATAATTTTTAGTCTGGGAAATATTTTATACTGAGTATTACCAAGCATCTATATCAGCCATACAACACACACACACACACACACACACACACAGAGCTCGCTTCACCAAAATGGGCAACAGAATTTTTTAATGAACTACCTGGATAAACTGGAAAAGAGATCACTAGGTTGCAGATGATGTGCACAGGGGTGTTAGGTATGAGCCAGATAAATGCAGGGGAGTGTAATGGCTGATAACCCCCATCACATGAGACAGGCACTACCACCCCCATTTCACAGTTGGGGATTTGACTGGCTTCTCCAAAGCCCCTGCGCTCTACCATTATGTTGTTCCCCCACTATTATTATTATTTGGTACTGATAATATTAATGGTATCATTAGGACTTCCTTTGTAAAGTAGCTCTACTCCCCAGATTTCTATCACCCCAGTAGAGCTACTTTACAAAAGAATGGAACACACTAAGGAAATAATTCTACATTACTTCCAACAGCTTTCTTCAGAAGTGACAACACTGGAACTACCAAAAGCATCATATTCTGAGATAGTAGAGGTAAAGACTTCAGCGTATGAATTTCAGGCACGTACAATCCAACCCATGACAGCTAGATTCTGCTTATGGATTTTTTCTAGGAAAATAATCCAAAGAAGAAAATGTTATGCATGGAAAGGTTAGCACATCATCGTTTGCAATAAAAACTCAGAATCAAGTGACTAGCAGAACATTCCTAGGCATCTCCCAAGACAGAACATAGATTATAAGAGTGTGGGGCAAGTCAGAATGTCCAGGTTCAATCCAAATCCTACCACTAACAATTATTAACTGAGCAACTCTTGGCAAGTTACTTAAACTTTCTTTGGTTCAGTTTCCCCATCTGCAAAATGGAGATAGCAGTAATACCTAGCTCATAAAATTTTTTCAAATATTAAGTGAATATAATAAAAAAATCACAACTCTACATGAAGGGTCCAAAATATTAAATCGTGTAAGATATAAAATCTTGTTATATATTGTATATTATATATTTTATATATGTGTTATCCATAATGCCCAGCAATCATCAAAATCTTTATACCCAAAGCTGCATTATTTGGGGGTTTATGGTATATGGAAAGCACGCAGAACAATGCCTAGAACATAAAAGGCGTTAAATAACTCTTCCTATTTGCTCCCCTAACTCTGGTCTCCCTCAGCTCACTGTGACACTTGGTACTATTGTGGCTCCTGCCCTTCACGTGTGTCCCTGTCTATCTCCTCAGCAAGACTGGATATTGAAATACGAGACTCAGATTTAGAAACAGACGCATATACAAAATATAGAAACTCCAAATTCTAGAATGCTTTTCATTTAATGCCCCACTTCACTATTCTACATAGCTCCTTACCCCCGTATTTAGAAATTACCATCAAGCTCACCTTTCTAGAACATAAAGGACCAGAAGTAAAACAAAAAGTCAGTGAAGTCCATTGACTGCAATTCAGATTTTATTTGTAGAAGTCCTTAGGCCCGTAAGGACAAACTATCCTTATTTGACCCACAATTCTAAAGAATTTGATCACCTACTTTCCAGATCCATGGCAGATTAGAAGCAAACAAACAAACAAAAAAAAAACGGGGGGGGGGGGCTACCATAGAAAAATCATAAAAACAAGATAAAACCCAAAGCACAGCAGTCTGAGGGGACTCAGGGAAAGGACAAACAGCAGCCTTCCCAAGTGCTCCTGAATGCAACACCTTTATGGCCTAGCACCTGCGTCTGTGACGCTAGCCCTGAGCCAATATAAAACGGTTTAATTAGCTAGAAATCTATAAGGCAGCAGAGATTCAGAGAGATTGCTCTGTGGAACCACATTTAAGTTCTGATGTTCTCTGCTGGGATAAACTCTAAGCTATATGGCAAAACTGAGATAATAGAATAATCTTTTCTCAAAGAGCTCCAGATAGTCCAAGTTTAACTATACATACTGTGATAAAAACTCATGAGATTTGCCAGGTAGTATCTTACAGAACCTTAGAGAAAAGGACATAATTATTACACGAATAGTTTAAATTTCAATATACATTCTAAAGTGCTTGTAAATTTGTTTTATCAGCTATATTAAACTCCCCTTATAACATAAGCAGCATAAACAAAGTTGTAACAAAGTCTCTTTTTCAAGGTAGAACAGGGATAACCTTCAGCCTCCATACTACTCAAGCCTAATCCCCAAACAAAATCCAAATAACTATTCCCCACTGTTATCTGTAGAGTCATTATAATCTCCCTAAGCACATGCATGATGAAAACAGGATGCACATTTAGCATGACTATGAGGAGAACAAAAGTGATCAAGTTTTAGAGGTTTTACCAACTCTTTACCATCACTGCATTCTGACAGCCAGAGTGTGTCAGTCAAGCCCTTGAGCAGTTCTCAGCTCCGGCTGCGCATTAGAACCACCTGGAAAACTACAGCAATACCCAGGCCCCATTTCTGGGAGACTGATTTAATTGGTCTGGAGTGGGGCCCGGGATTTTTTTTATTTTTTCCCAAGCTCCTCAAATGATTCCAATGCACAACCAGTGTTGAGAAGCACTGCCCCGGTATGGTCCTTTCTTATCTATAAGGATCTATAATGAGTTAAAAATGGGTGTTAAACCCTCTGCCCCATTCTGAAAAAGGTCAAACATATTTCAAAGTTCAAAAATAAAAATACATTCCCATTCAAATGTGCATATTAACTACTCATAGGCAATCTTTCCAGTTGATTAAAGTTATTAAATGCTAGCTTTTTAATAAATTGTTTTAATATTAGTTCACACATGCCCAGTTATTCCTGCACCAGTTCCCAGCATCCAGGAGTGGTGCGCAGGCAATTCTTTGTGGTTTGACAATATCTCAGTGTTCCACTAAATATCAAGTTATACCAAAGGAAATGAAGGGGAGACAGGCAGACAGCAGCTGCCGTATGTGCTGCAAAACACACTGAAGCTTTATTTGAAATTCTTTCACTGAGATAAATGGAGATATGTGTGGGCCCAGGTGGAAATGGTTCATGATGTTAAATACGAAATGATCTAAGTAATCTGCTAAAACTTGAACAAAGCAGGACAGCTTGGATTGAAAAGGAGGCGGCTTACAGAGGAAAGGCCTAGCCACAGGTCGGCGTGTGGGTCAGAGCTCTGCCAGACTCATCACAGAGCAGCTAACTGCGCAGGTATCCAATGCAAGATGCCGCTGAAAGTGTGTTCAGCTTTTCTAGTTTGCAGTAGAGCCATCCGTATCAAAACCAGAATATAGCCAGAATTCAGGAAATCTGGGTCCAAGGAGAACTTATTTTTATATTCCAACCATGTTTTATCTAAAAGGGATTCCAGTAAGAAGCCCACCCTCCCTTGCCTCCCCTCCCAGGTGTTGGTGATCAGCCATTCGGACACACAGCACCACTAGGCTTAACTTCCAAAAGGCCTCAGCTGCACTCACTCAACTTGTAAAGTACACGGAGATGTCCTTAAGTGTGGACAACACTGATATCTGTAGTGCAGGTTTTCTCCCAAAATGATAGCATTGTTTGGGTCCCTAATATAATCATGCTTTTAGCATGATCCCTGAATGGAAAATGCAATTCTAGGTAACTCTGAAATATCTGTCGTAGGGACATTGTTGAGGACATTGTATATTCATTATCCAATATTTCCTGTGTTGCAGGAAAATTTCTCAGACCTCAGAAGCTCTGCTTCTGAGTTGTATTTGCCTTTACAACACTGAATAACGTAACAGTTGTGTTTCCTTCTTTGCAGAAGCTGCTATAATGCTATGAAACCCAGAGTCAAGTTCTGGTCCTCTTTCAGCCAATTATATAGCACCTGCTCTTTTACCTTTTGTACACTCACATCATGACTTACCCATACACACCTTTAATTTTCCCTATGCTCCAATTTCCTGATCTTTTAATTTCATTCTCTGAGCACAAGTAGAAATTCCCTCTACAATCTATAGGAAGGAATTCAACCTGACAATATTAGATGAAATAACCATAAATAATCAACATATGATTTTGCCTAAATATATAAGCAACAATTTTCTCCTATACCTTTGATCTATTCACAAGAACCCTCATTTCACAGTTCTGCAGCCTACTTGGGGGGGGGGGGTGAAGCACACGTGGTATTGTGCCCAAAGGAAATGAATGGTATTTAACAAATCTAAATTTCCAGCAAATCTGAGAGCATATGTCACTGCTGAAACTGTAGTGACAATAAGACCCCAAAGTCACATGGCTTAACTGGAAAGGCCAATGAAATTTTCATAGAAGAGGTTTTCCATCTCCCCATTTCAGCTCTTTGAAATGGATAAGCTGATTTTTTACTATAGAAAGTTTTCTTTAATACTAAAATAATGATCATGATAAATGATTAGAAGAAAATGGCAATCATTAATACAGATCACAGATACCCAAACTGTATATTCTGAGTTTATTTGTAGCCATTGATCTAAAGATTCTCTCAGGAACACACTGCTCTTGTCTACACTGTTCTAACCCAAGTCATTTATGACTTCTCTCCTGGTGAAGTCTCACTTCTCAGTCTTGCCCTTCCTTGACCTTTGAGCAGCATTGGACATGGTTTATCACATCCTCCTCCCTCAGAACACCACTTTACTTGGCTTCCAGGACACAGTGATTTTCCTCTTGAATCTACTGTCTTTGGCAATTTGACCTAGTTTCCTATGCTAGTTGCTTCTTATCTCCCTGGCTGGTAAACTCCAAAGTGCCCCAGGCACTGCTAACTATTCCAATGATCACATTTGGTCCCAGGGCTTTACTTGCCAGGGAAGACTCCCCAAACGTATTTCTCTAGCTTGGGTGTCCTTCCTGACCTCCAGGCTCATTTATCCAACTTCCTTCTTCACATCTCCACTTGAATGTCTTAATAGAAATCTCAACCCCACTGAGAGGATTTAATACCTTTTATACCATATAGTATAGCATTTTCAGCACTTACATATAACTCTCCAGTAAGGCAAAAGACTAAATAAAGCATTTGTCTTACTAGAAACAAGAAACAATGCTTATAGTCTTCAAAACATTGTGTTTTACCATAACTTTGGCAATGCATTCAGGAAACAATCTGCAGATGTTCTAGCAGAGAATTTACAGAACATTTTAAGCCGACATGACTGTCCTGAATTGCTTATTGGTGCTGAATTTTACATGTTACTTTTTTTACACTAACAGTGGAACAGGAGAGCATTGCACCTTCAAGTAGCAGAGGATAACCATTAACAGTGCATGGAACACATGGTTTTTTTTAAACAGCTCTAAGATATTGACAAAAAATTGCATATAAAGCATACAGCTTGATGCTTTGATATACACATAAATCTGAAAATGATCACCACAATTTAGCTAATTAACTTCTCTATCACCTTTACAGGGTTACCATTTGTATGCGTGTAGTGAGAGTATTCAAGACCTATCCTCTTAGCAAATTTCAAATATACAATATTGTTATCTTCATCATGCTGTACATTAGATCTCCAGAACTTATTCTTCTTACATAAGATGAATAAAGGTATAAAGAAACTTTATACCTTTTGACCACCAGCATCCCATTCCCCCTCCCTCGCGCCTGGTAACCACATCTTACTCCATGCTTATTTGAGTTTGACTATTTCAGACTCCTCCTGTAAGATCATGCAGTATTTCTCTTCTGTATCTTGCGTTTCACTTAGTATAATGTCCTCTACCTCCATTCATATTGTTGCAAATAGCAGGATTTCCTTTTTAAAGGCTGGATATTCCATTTTACACATATACCACATTTTCTCTATTCACCTGTTGAAACACATTTAGGTTGTTTCTGTATCTTGGTTATTATGAGTAATGCTAAGAATATGAGTACAGTACACCCAGAAGTGGGATTACTGAACCATATGGTAGTTCTTTTAATTTACTGAGAAACTTCCACACTGTTTTCCATAACAGCTGTACTAATTTACATTCCCACCAACAGTGTACAAGAGTTCCCTTTTCTCTACCCAATCCTGTAAAGTCTTACTGGAACACAGCTATTCCCACTCAGGTATGTACTGTCTATGCTGCCGTCACACTACAATGGCAGAGTTGAGTCCTTGCAACAGAAACCATGTAGCCGACGAAGCCTAGAATATTTACTATCTGGCCTTTAACAGAAAAAGCTTGTCTGCTCCTGCTCTAACCCAGTGTGTCCCATGTTATCTGTCTGCCCTCTATACAAGTCTCACGAGATCAGAGACTTTTACTCGTTTTGTTCGCAGCTGTATCCTCACTGCTAATAACAGCCTGGTGCACAGTAGGTGCTCAACAGACATTTGTTGAGTAAATGGAGGAATGAATAAATTGGCATGGTTCAGTTCAATGGTCTAGGACACACTAGTGACTTTTCTTTAAACCATTTTTATTGTGAAATATGCAGAAAAATACCTAAAACATAGAAGTACAGTGTAAGAAATAATTACAGAATAAACACTCACATAACCATTAGCCAAGTAAATAAGTAGATATGGCTAATGCCTTTCAAGTCAAAATATTGTACTTCTCTAGAAGCCAAATTAACTAAAATGCAAAACAGAATTATACTTAACATTTTATTCACCTAAAGAAGAGCCCTGGTTCTTAGACATACTACTCAAACATTTTCTCACTTCTTTTCATACAATAGCACCCTTTCAAGACAAAGGAACAACAATTCTGGAACCTCACTATAAAGCCACCCTTTTAAGGAATATGCCATTTAAGTTAAAGTTGCCTTATAGTAGGGCCTTGGACATTTTTAATATAACTATCCCCTCTTATTTGAAGTCCCCAGAATCAAATTCTAGTCTAAAATGAACACTATACTATGTAAATCTGACTTCATTTTTCTTACAACATTTCCGATCCCTCAGAGCAAAAATTAAGACAGTCACCCTCAACTTCTCTTCCTTTCCATCTCTCTCCAATTTATTAAAGAGACACTGCAGCTGGCGCTCAGAGAATTCAGAGGAAAAAAAAAACAATCTATTTAGAAACAATTCTGACTTAACTGCTGTGTCATTTCCTATATATGTCTCTCTTTCTCTGAATTAGTGGGGACATTTGCATTAAAACAGTATCTCTCTTACTTAGAATGCACCTGCTCAGGCTGATTAAGCCCCAACTGAAGTCGTAATCCTCCACTTTTGAGCTCACTACCATTCTAACAAAATGAGTTATCACTTCTGGTGAGGGAGAAAAAAAAATTGGGGACCTGTAAAAACAAAATTGTCCCCATATGAGGTGCGAGAGAAGAGGCATGGACAAAAAGGCAGGGAAAAAAGATGTAAGAAACAAGACCTAGCAAGTATTTTCTTAGAAAATTCATAAAAATGTTAGTCACCATCTACAGATAATTACCATTCCATAAATGAGACTATTGCTCACTGTGCTAAATTATTCTCCACTAACCAGAAACGCTACATATTATTTTTTTACTAAAGGCCATCAGCTAGGGTTGACTGCCGTAAGAGCGAGCATTACAGATGACCTGCCTGTACTAATTTCACACAATGATAACTTCTCCATTCATAATAAAAAAAAAAAGGTACCTAACTTTGTTCAGAATTAAAAATTGAACTGAGTTTTTACAATACATCAACTTATAGGTATAATTCCATATCATTTTAACGTAAAGGATTGTAGAATTCCATATATTTTCTCCATTCCCCAATATATACTCACGATAGAATCACTTTGTTATAGAAGCACTGGGGAAAAGGACAAGCATCCGCTTTCTACTTTATCAAGCTTTTGTCTTACATAGTTAAGCATAACAGGATATAATTTGTCCTATAGAATATTTTCATCACAGTGTACTATAATTACAGGGTAACATTTTTAAATATTGCCTCTCTCCTCACTCCATCAAAAAGAAAAAAAGTAGCCTAAATCTTTCATTCAATTTAAGATCCATATTTAAAATACTATTAATAAAATTCTGGTATGACATATTAGGCTAACATCATTCTTTTTTCTTTTAAAGGATCAAGGACATACATAATGCTGATAAGAATTTACAAATCTGTTGCTTCAAACACAAAAGGTGACCTTGTTAAAAAATATTGTAAAAAAAATTAAATCCACATTATTTTGTTTCTTTCCAGATATGCAAGCAACAGATCATCACGGTAATCAGATAAAGACATATGCTGAATAGGTATCTGGCAAAATATATATGAGGATAATAAAATTTATAATATTCCCCAGCATGGAATCTTTTGAGAAAATGCATAGAAATATCTCGGTCACACTGAACCGGTGGGGGGAAAATTATTTCATTCCCCTCAGCAAACCTACTTTGGCATCTACATGAGCCTCCTGTATAGACTCCCAAGCACACACCTGTACCCATGTGTATGAGGAGAATGATGTATCTATTAGGAGAAAGGGGTATAAGCAGCTTAACAAAATTCTACAGGATCCTGCAGACATCGATATTACAAACATGAATTTTTATGAGTTTTCAGGGAGAAGAAAACATTCCTAACGAAAGGTTGATAAGACCTGACAGCTCCAAGTGAATGAAATACACATAGCCTGAGGCTCTCGCTAAGTCCCTACTTGGAGGGTGGCACACGTCTCATTCAGCTCCCAGCAAGCCCCCACTGTGTTGAGGGCTTGAAGGTTCCGGGGCAGGAGCCCCATCAATTCCCAAACGCAAACCCATCTACCACAGTTACTCCTGGAAAAGTTACTCTCACATAATGGCCATACTTCTATTTGAGGATCAAAGCACTGACGAATGATGAGCAAAACATAATTGTCGAGTGTTATTCTCTTCACCTGTCAATTTTTGCCACTATTTTCACTATCTCTATTATCCTCCACAAGTGTTATAGCCCTGCCTTGGGAGCAACGGGTCAGCATTTAATGCGTTGCCATGAAAAGAAGATCGTATTTATAAAAGGTACTTTTGTTGGAAAACATCCTTTTGCAGGCTTTAAAGACAACAGGAAGACACTGATGCCCTAGACAGGGAGAGCTTCCTTCTGTTTCCTTTCTCCTTACATCCCCAAATATCCCTCAGTCCAGCAAAATTAAGTCAAGGGGAAAAAAATTCTTCTCTTTTTATAAAATGCATACTAGCAATTCTCAGATTACGGAAGGAAATGAAAAGTACAATACTCCTAATGGGAAAGATACTTTTTAATGGCCACCTTGATATTTGAGAATCAACTCAAAAATGATTAGGGTAAACACCAAAAGTTGCATCTATTAACAGTTAATTTGAGGCATGTCACTTTCCCGTCAATACAGAGAGAAGCGTTTGGTTCTGCACTGAGACATTAACGTTCACCCACCAAGTTAGATAGGGGTAGGGGCATAAATTTGTAAGGAAGTACACTTTCAAACACAAACATACACACAAAAACTTGGTTGTCTTCTACAAGTTACAAAAATATTCATGAACAATGCAAGTAGAACCAAGTGTCCAAAATCCTCTGTTACACTGAGGGAGCAGGTCAGTGTCCTTAGCCCTCAGGTCAAGGCTGAAGGTCAGGGAAAAAAAAAAAAATCAAAGTGCAAAGTCATACACTTGGGAGGCAAACATGACTTCAAATCCTATCCCCTGTCGCTAACTGGAAGACCCAGTACCAGTAACTAGGGTTTTCTGAAACCCCCCTTTCCTTACCGATGAGATGGGCTACTCCCCTACCCCCCAGACTTGCTGTGAGGATGAAAAGGACAATGCATGTGAACATCCGGCACAGCTCCTGCTCATAAAAGGCCCTGGGCAGTAAAGATTATCTTTCTCCACAAGCCAGCGGGAGCGAGGCCAATGCTTCTACAACCCTGGGCACTCGCAGAACGTCCTGGCAGGCCTTGAACACGCACACATGCAGAATCAGGATCTCCCAGCCCAGACGTTGTCAGACCTTCACGGGGGATTCAAATGCAGTCAAAGCAGAGACCAAAAATACTGCCACAGCACCCCATTCCCGATTTAACCCCAGCTGCCAGGAACAGGCTAAATATTTTGCTTATTGTGTGCTTTTGCCGAGCATCGTCATTCTTCCTTGACTAGTTTGGTTTGGTGTTTTATTTTGTTGATGGTCTCTGGCCTTTCCACACTGGTCCTCACATGGTGAGCTTTGCAAGGAGTAGGGTGGGGGGCGGTGGATTGAGAAGGGTGAGCACGAGAGCAAGAGAAGAAAGAACCAAGGGCACATGAGCTGGTTCTCTCCCGGTGCTACAGACTAACCCAAACTTAGAGGCTCAAAATAACCACCGTTTCATTTCACCCCACATTCTGTGAAGCCAGGAATTGAGGCAGGGCTTGGTAATTATGCACTATATAATTTTTTTTACATTTTAAAAAGTAGCTTTCGATAAATTGGTACATCCATTCATAAGCAACTTTAAAAAAGAGAAAAGATAGCCCCCTCCCCTCTGCTTTTACTGACCCATTTTGGGAAAAAGCACTGGTTCTGAAATCATGCAAACACATGAGCCAGTGATTTAATCTCTGTAAGCTTCACTTTCCTTAACTGGCAAATGGCGATATCCCCCATCCTTCTGGCAAGACTGAGGTAGGATCATTAACAAATGCTATGGTGTACACAAAGCACGTGAGCAGTTCCCAGCACGCAGTAGGCCTTCAATAAGGCCTGTGTTAAGATGAGCTATCAACGTTTTCAAAAACTAAACAGCCACAGAGAATCACTTCTAATGAATGGCTTCAGAAAACCCAAATATTTTAAGGAGATACTGCTCCGCGTTGTATCCGAAGGTAATTTGAGTGCCTCATGCTCAGTTTTAATGTTTTCCTTTAAAGAAAGAAATCCAGTCAATTAAATCATTAATGACAGATTTAACATTCTCTTTTTGGTCCAGATGTGTATGTATGTGCAGAGTGTCTATTTTCAAGGCTCAGCCACTTTGGTTCAAACCATTTTTTCCTGGCTTTCTATGTTTTTATAGCATGTTATTACACAGATAATTGAGCACTGCAATTCCGCAGCCAGTTGTAGAGAAGAGCTGCCAGCAAGCAATGCTGTCAAGGAAATTAATTAGTGAAAGGAAAGAAAGAGGCAGCACTTACCAACTTTTTATACAAGGAAGTCTTAGTTCTTGTCCAGAACTTGCTTTTGCACACATCTTTAAATGTGTGCCTGTTCAGAGGGTGGTGTACACAGTGTTCACACCCACTCTTGACTGCCCCCTCACCCAGAGGCCCCCGACAGCCTCCCATCTGGAGCTTGAGAAAGCAAAACCCTGGCCGGCCTTCCTGGGGGTCTTATGGAAGACAGAAGAGCTGCCCTTCACCTCCAAGGAGGCCCACACTGGGCTTCACCCCTCTCCGGGACCAGCACTCTCAGAAGGCCCCCGGGACACATGTCATGGGAAGAGAACCAGGAACCCCGAGACATCCGCCACAGATGTCCAGCCAGCCGGAGCTGGGCTTATTCCAGGCAGCTCTGCCTAATAGGTGACAACTGGCCAGCCAGAGCGCCAGACCGCTAGAAACTGATTTTTACATATAACTGGAACATACGATACCCAATATTTTTTTTAAAAATTTAAGTCATCTCTTTGAATCCAACTCTAAATTGCTCACCCTGACAGAGGGGACATGAATTGATAGTGGAAAATTCATGCACTGCGCCTGCCTGTGGTCTACGAAGTGAAGTGAGGGGAGCTCTTCTCTCCTGGAGTCCTTCTGTATCCACCTTTCAGGGGCTGGCAATCATGTCAGAGTTCCAGCTTCCCTTAAGCTGCAGAGTAAAGTGTCCTCTGTGCATGTATTTATTCAAAGATTTACTGCATACTGGGAGGCAACTGCTGTGGCTAGGAAATGACTAAGACAAGTAGAGGGCTCTGCTCTGGTGTAGCCCGCAGTCTGGAGAGGGGAGGACTGCACAGCACAACAAGTTAGCTCTTTCCCTGCGGAATGCCCAAGAAGCCACCACCTTGCTGGGGGTAGCACATGACCTTGGAAATGAGAGCAGCTGAGCTCCCACGCATCCCTCTGATTTGTCTGGCTCTTGACACTTCAATTTTTAGTAAAATTACACAGAGCAGGACCAAGATTTTAAGTTTATGGGGCTATATAGTATCACATTTAGGCATTTCAGGAACCCAAGTTTTGATCAGTACAGCAGGGATAAAATCTCCATGCACAAAGTCAGGTGTGCAAAAATAATCACTCTTTTCTTGAGATCAAATTAATTCTGACCCAAGGCCCACGGTAGGAACTGATCCCTCAGAGGTGTTCCTAGGATGTCACCCAAAGGGAAGGGCCTCCACCCTGTCATGTGTACTGCAGAAACGCTCACAGTCAACCACAGGCCCCTGCAAGTGAGCACATCCATGCTTCCATGCCCCACCTGTTACACCAGAACCTTGCCAAGGCAGGACACCCAGGGGTCTAAAATCCAGCCTCCCCAGGCCTACCAACTGGCCAGCGTCCTCCTCCCTTGCCTCATGCTGCCACCAAGAGGTTCATCAGGTCCCAACCCCTGTACCTCGGGACCCAATCTTGACCCCTTCCTGATCTGGGGGAATCTGCTCTCTCCCCCTGCTCTCAAAAGGAAACCACCTTCCACCCCAGGATACACAGCATTCGCTCTTCTACAGCTTTAGACTTTTTACAAAGCGACTAAAGAGTCTCAACTTCAAACTGCTTCAGTTTCCTGCCAGGCAAGTATGCCTAAGGCAAGGAATTACAAGGGTCCCAGTTCCTGCTTGAAATACCAGAAGACAAAAAGCAAAGAGCAAGAGATAGACTTAATAGCTTAAAAAAGATTATTTTGCCACATGTATCCCTCACCCCAAACAAAGCATGAGAAAGGATGACTTGTCTTTTGCTGCAGATAAAAACATCTCCAGTAGATGCACCCCACCACCTCCCAACATGAGGGTGCTCTAGACCGCTCCGCTCCTAGCATGTGTACCAGGAGGTCCCTGCTCTCCCCAAACCTCTGCCCTAGCAGCCCCATCACGTAGGAAGGTATAGGAAAGTACCATGCCTTTTTCTCTTTTTGGCACAAAAGAAACCTGCCAGTTAAAACAGGAGAGAACTCACTCTCCCAAGAGTGAGGAAATTGGACGTCCCTTGAATGGTAGTCTGTTCTGCAACATGGAAAACCTCTAATATAGATTTTTTTTCAAAATTGAAGACTGAGACCTCACTGCCCTCATCAAGAGCCGACGAATTCTAGAGACCCTAAATATTGTTTTCATACAGGCTATTTTAATACGGGCTAATAAACTCCTTGACTTCACATGCCAGAAGACTAACATCTTACAGGAATAGCTTCTACTCCACCATTACATGCATTTACTAGGTTGTCTGCAAGCTCTATGTGGACAGTGAGAATAGTTTTCAGAGTTAAGACTGACAGAGCTACAGCAACAAATTTCAAAAATCCAGAGTACACACTGCAGTTTTAATAAAAATAACTGGGACAGAGAATCTTTGAAGAAATAGAGGAGCTGGCCAGACACTCACACGGCGCCTCACAGACTGCTTCTGTAGTGACTTTTCCTGACAGAAAGGTGAAGGATAAGATGTGCTGGCCAGGGAAGAGCAAGTGGGGCAAAATGTTAAATTCGTTTGGGAGCTTAATGTTAATTATAAAAGCAGAACTGCCCTAAGTGTTCCACCTGGGCTTAGATATTTATAAGCAGCACCTTCTCCTTTTCATTCCCCCCACTCCTGTTATAAACCCATTTCCACCAGTCCCCTTTGCTGCCTTGCTTTGTATTGTGTGGGGCTTTCGGAAGCAGCCACCCTGTCACAGACCAGCAGACCACAGCTGGCATTCACTAACTCTTTGAGGACGGAAGTTTTCCTCAGGCTTGTAGAATACTCAGGTCAGAGACTGGCTTTTATCCTTGGTGGGCTGCCTTCCCCTACTACCTACAAACACTGGCTACCCTCACTGGTTTGAGGCCTGGAGAAACCACCTCATAGGATCACAGGCTCTGCTTTGTAAGACCAGCAAGTCTCTGGCTGCTGAGAACATCAAGCAAGTCTCCGTGGATCAGAGGGTTCAGGGAGCTCCCAGGGTCCGAGGCTGCCACGGCCACAGGGACATCAAGATCTTACCTATGTTGGAAGCTAGGATGGGGGCCGTGATTCCTGCTAAAGACCCAGAGGGTGACAGATTTTCCCTTAAGTTTTTCCAAGTGCCCTTTGAGGAGGAAGAGGGAACACAAGACTGAAGCATTATTTGAAATTCTAACTGAGCCAAAATCACCACTGCTCTAAACTTGGCAAATTTCAAGTAATGAGTAACCAAAATATACCCCAAAGCAAGAGAAGAAAATACAAAGAAATACTATAAAAATGAGTTACCTGGTAAATTCTTATCCAACATACTTTCTTCCTAAACTCTGGCCCCACAATAAAAACAAAGAAGTTCCTTAAGACAATGTCTAAGTATTAATTGTAAACATTGCTTAATAACATAGGGATATATAAATCTTCAAAAAATACTCTTGATTAGAAAGTTATGAAGCCATAAATAAGGTGTTATTAGAGAAAACACTATGATTCTGGTAGTATATTTTGTACCAGCAATTTTAAGTTGCATAGGCACAAAGACTTACCCATAACGTGGGAAAACCAACCTGTCGATTACTATTCCTTCTCACTATTACTTTTAAAGAGAAAAATAGAAGACTTCCCGAAGACTGTAACTATTTCTAGCAAACGTATCCAATAGGCCAAATAATTTAAATCTGATACAAACTCCTTTTCTCCTCTCCAAGGCTTAAAATCTCCAAGGCACCCCAGAAAACCCACGTCCAGATAAACCCCAACAGGTTGATTGTTCTGTCGTTGGTTCCCCCCGCCCCGTATCCACCTTCCGCCTGGATCACACTTCTCACTTGATGGTGCACCGAGCACATCCCTGTCAGTGCACCCTGTCTCTGTGCACTGTCTCCTAACCCAACTGTAGGCTGCTGTGGGCACTGACCACATCGTTCGTTCGTTTGCATCTCCCTTCTCTCCCCATCTACCAATTCCTACAGCACTTTGCAAGTAATAAGATTTAGTAAATGATTGCCGGCTTGAAAAATAAAAAGAACAGGTAGTTTTTCACACCAGCTCCACTCCCATAGCAAGAAGGGTTAGCAGCAGCCAAGGCATGAGGGAGTCCCACACTTCCCCTCCAATAAGGTCCTCCCCAGCACCTGTTATGTGAAACAGTGCAAAAGTAACACTCTTACTCCCCAGAGCCCTATATATTAGCCCATCCAGTACTCTAACAGTATTTCCTCCCTTTCTGCCCTGCAGAAGTGTCAGCCAGCATGCAAGGAAGAAAACAGAGCCCTGCAGAAAAGAAACCTACACCGCAGAAGGTGATTTGGCCCAGCTCACTCACCACCCCAGAACTCTAATACCACCAAAGCTATAGCTCCAGCTATAGCTCCTCCAGCTACAGCACCAGGTTTTACACACATAAAACCCCATGGTAATCAAGCCCTCATTTTCTAGGATATCCTAAGTGAGCAGCGGTTAGAGCTACCCCTCAAAATCCACATTATTCTGATTGCCCAAGACCCAGGAGTAATGCTTTAAAAGTCATTAATCCATATTATACACTTAGAAACAAAATTTTGAAAACCCATGAAACTTAAGTTTAAAAAAACTACATCTTAGTGGCAATTGTTATATCATCTGCCACTTTTCATTCAAGCCCACAAAGAAAGCAGCAGCAATTAAATTTACATCCTCGGGTATCCCTAAGACTCAAAACAAATGTCTAAAAACTGCAGGTAACAGTATCTTAACAATTCAAGACAGTGCCCATCTGATTACAGGTTTTTCCCGGAATCCAAAGTGACCACCTCCTGATGTTTCCCAGCCCAGTTTACACCTCTCATTATGAAGTCACTTGGTAAACCTGTATTTATCATTTTAATAAATCTGTGTTTCAACTTTCCTTTTAATTACTACAGAAGATCTCTAAAGGGACATTGAGAGAGGCTCTGATGGAATCACCCTCATTGCTAGAACGTGGCTATAAACAATTCTGATGGGGCCTTTGCCATCTCTTAAAAGAGCAAATTGCACTAATTCCACACGTCAGCTTTAACCCTCTCATGAGAGGGGGATGGAGACAGGGGAAGGAAGAGAGAAAACAAGCAGCTGACAGCATATAAATAAAACATCCTTTAGTTCGAGCGATGTGGACATCCTTCCTGCATTTGGCTTCTAAAACAAAGAGGCCCCTAAAAACACACCTTGGTCCTCACTGAAACAAGGACACCTGGCAATTATTTAAAGCCTTATCTACAGGTGCTATCTGAATACCTGAGTTAAGCTACAGTAAAAACCATGGGAGATTTTAAAGTCTGCTGGTGAGGGGCAGACTGACCACGCAAATTAAAACATCACTTGTTGTATAAGGAAACTATTACAAAAAAAAAGTTTTGGACAAAAACCCTTCAGTTTTCATTGTTTCTAGCAATAGCGCTTCGTTTATTTAAAAAGGCATGGATTCTCTGAAGTCACCACCTTCTACCCCTAAATTCTGAGTTTTCACTGGCCTCCCCCAATTGCAGTGAACTGAAAAGTGACAGGAGATGCTTCGGGTTGAAATTACTCACTCCCATATGTGAAGGGGTCTTAGGTATACATACATGAAGGTGTCCTAAAGACAAAGAAAGGTCACTGCCATGTCCAGAAGGTTCTCCAGAGCCATCTCATGGCTGGGAGTGGAGGCTGAGTGTGTAGGTTCCCCTCCCAGTTCACCTGTTCACTAACTCAGAACACCTGGAGGGTAAGGCCTACTCCTCCAGGTGTGCAGATGTTGAGAATGAGAATTACCTGTGCCATAGTCATCCACCCCAGAAGCCGCTGTACTGTCCCCGGTGCTTTAGAGAAGACAGACCTGCCCCCAGCATCCGAAAGAGAACTCACGTTAGAAACAAAGAGCAAGAGTTGGCAGTGCACCCAGGGGCGGGAGCAGCTGACAGTCAGGGGACCCAGGTATTCCCTCTACCTTGAGGGAGTAGGAAAAACAGGTTGTAAAACGTCCTTTGACCTACCTTTCAGTTCCAAAATTCTGCTGTCTTCACCATTTCTAGGACTATTATCCCATTTCTATGACTTTATCATCCCCATTCTGGGAGCGAATTAGGCTTTTTTGTAGGCTGATCCAGAAACTAAATCATCATTTAAAACTATGTCTCTATGGGACCACACACTCCAACTGACTTTCAAACAAACCTATGAAACAAGCTTAGGCCACAGCTGCCATCCTCTGGTTTTAAAAAAAAAAAAAAATCTTGATTCTAGATTCCAATTTAACTTCACAAACAGACTTTAGTCCACTGCAAGGGCTTGGTAGCTAAGGTCCAAAACACACAGAAGGGCCTGGCTCTGCCTGCCTAGAGGAGCAGCGATCATACCAGTCTTTTAAATAAAAGAATGATTTTTAAAATCAGAAGCTGTTGGTCTAGGATGCAGGAATGACAGACTTGTGACATGCAGCACAAGGAAAATAATTCCAAGCAGCAACTAAATTCCAAACCCATGTCTTTTCTGTTTGGAGCCTGCCTACTCTGCCACAGATGCAAAGATTTGCAGAGAGACTCTAAGGGAGAAAAATTCTGCCGTCAGAGGCTTCAAGAACTAGCATCAAAAAAAAAAAAAAAAAAAAGAAAAATCATCCTTTTTAATTCCACCAGAACAATAACTTCTGGTGTTAAGAATTACTTTATTTCAAAGATAACTCAACAGATAGCCGTGCCACAGTGTTTTCTAAAGGACAGTTCTAGCTCGGACATTTAGGATCCCAATACATAAGCCCTAAAGTTATCTTGCACTGAAAAGGGGCTCACATCCTTCATCCACATTCCCCTGCTGGCCAAACCAGCCTTCTATTACAAGACTTATTCTAAAACTGAAGCTTCATGCTCAAAGCGATTATTGAAAGAATTTAAGTATTTCAAAAACCACGCAGAAGCCTGAGGAGTTAAATGAGCGAGATGACACAACAGCATGCTCCAGCATCAAGACACAGAACTGACCTTGTTCTCTGGAGTCAAACTCCTTTGCAGGAGGTAAGAGACAGTACCCCCAACACTTAGGGATACAGAGAGAAAGAAACATACCAGATAGTTGTAAAAGATGAACAAAAGAGGAAAATTAAGTAAACCATTTTTTTCTCCTATAAGTTTAAGTCAGCATAATCTGAAAGGAAGAATCCTTAAGTGTCCTTATGAGAATTCCTGTCAAGAATATATGCATAGATCTGAATGTTCTCTCCACACACCAAAAAAGCTTTGTGAGGCGCTGGATACGTTAATTTGCTTAATTTCACTGTGTACGTATATCAGAACATCAGATTATACACTGTAAACATTTTAATATTATTTTTATCTGTCAATTACACCTTAATAAAGCTCAGGGGAAAGAATGTGTGCCTATTCACTAATCAGAAAACAATCGATTCTCAAGTTTGTTGTGAAGAGAAAAATGTCAATGACCAGTTTTGTAACAAAATTATAAGTTAATGAAAACTTTGAAATTTTCAAGTAATATTTTGCCTGGCAGGGTGGCTCATGCCTATAATCCTAGCACGTGGGGAGGCCCAAGCAAGAGGATCGCTTGAGCTCAAGAGTTAGAGACCAGCCTGAGCAACATAGCGAGACCCTGTCTCTCCAAAAAACACAAAAATTGGCCAGGTGTGGTGGTGAATGTCTATAGTCCCAGCTACTTGGGAGGTTTGGAGACTTGAGGCGGGAGGATGACTTGAGCCCAGGAGTTCGAGGTTGCAGTGAGCTACAATCATGCCACTGTCCTCAGGCATGGGCAATAAAACCAGACTATCTCTAAAACAATAAAATAAAAATAAAAAGTATTTTTATAGTCAGAAGTAAACAAAAAACTTGAGCTGGAGCTAAAAAGGGCTCAGGGCCTCTTATAGCATCACACAGGAGGAGCCAAGGCAAGAATTCGGATCTCCCAATCGCATGCCAACACTTTCACTACTAATAAAACTGACAGAATTCCTGCAACCCATTTCCACTTACAGCAGCTTTATCCTGAGAACCGAGTCCAGCCCAGTAGCACTGGTAATATTCTAAAGCCAGCTGTCAATATTTCATCAGAAATGAAAATAAGTCCTTTAAACATATGGCCAAAAAATGCCTTACTGCTACACGTGTGGTTTTAATAAATAACCAAAATTTATCCTAGCAGAATACAGTTTCCTGAAGCCAACAGGAAAATAAGAATTGGTGTATAGTCAAACTCTGCCATTTGTAGAAACCCACTCCCCTTAACTAATGGCCTAAAACCCTGGAGTATAGCTCTAAATCTTAGCACTAACTTCAACAAAAGTTCTACAGACATTTAATCTAAACTCTTACTCCAAATGGACAGGGACCCATCACCTGAGTGGGGTACCAATGCTTCATTCAGCCACCATTTATTGTGTGCGTCACATCACAGCAGCTCTGTGCTTAGGCTCTGGAATGCAGAGATGGGCAAGGGGTTCCCCCGTCTCCTCCAACCTGCTCCTCTCCCAGTCTCTCCCCATTATTTTCCTCCTCACTCGTATGAGGCTAAACAGGTCACTTAGCTACAGCACGGTAGTGTGGACCAAATTAATTAGCAACTGAATCTCAAAAAGACTTGTGTAATAATTAAACAAGTAAATGCACGTGAAACAGAATGGTGTCTTGACATACACTATGCCTCAATTGTAGTTTTGTGTAATGTATTATCCATTATATGCCGTGAACTCTTCCTATTGCACAGATTTCAATTGATATCTCATTGTTCCCTCCCTGAGGGGCTCCTACTCTAGCAGGAGAGAGAGATTTATGAACTATTAACTGTACACTAAGAACTAGGTGTAAAAAATGGGAATGAGAAAACAGTTGCAATGATAAGAGAAAGGATCATGCAAACCATAATAAATCCACAAAACATATGATGAGACCTGGCACAACTCAGGAACAAAGATAATGCCATACAACCTTCAGAAAACAGAACTTATTTTGCTATCTTCAACTGTTAAGGAAAAAAAAAGAATTACTTTTGTTAACAGTACAATTTTATACTCACTTTCTACTTCATACGCTTTCACATCTTTAACAGTTTTCAAAGAAGATTGATGCCCAGACTGAGAGCCCTAAAGCACTACAAGATGTCCAATCATTAAAAAAAAAAAAAAAAATTAGCTTGTTCAGCACTGAATAATAAGGCAGGAAAACATACCACGACATTACAGGAAAAAAAGGTAAGCAACAAGGTGATAACAAAAAGAGCTTTCAAATTAATCTTCAGTGAATCATAAAATTCAGTAACCAAAGAAGGCTTCTTCCCTGCATTCTGTTTAACAAAGATTTTCTACCATCTTCTAGCTAAAGTGATTTGCCATGCTCTTTTTAAAATTCCGATGACCAAGCTATACAGAGAGAAAGGGAAAATGAAAGAACGAATTAGAAGAATGACAGGTAATCTAATACACAGAAAGTGATGATTCTGAAATAATTTTAAAAGAATATAAAACAGTATTTTAGCAGTTTACTAACTGCCATGTTACTCTACGGGCATAACTCTTCCCAGTCTTACTCCATAATTTTAAAATTGTTGCCTCTCAGGCTGCTCAAACAGGTGTGCTAAGTTTTCTCCAGGTAGAAATGTTTTCATGTTAGAAATGGAAATCTTAAAAATGATACTGGCATTTTTGTGAAGAAAAATCAAGAGAGTTCAAAGTTGTAATTTCCATTTTATCTCTTGTCCTCCAAATAGGAAATCTGCATCGCGGCTAAGACCAACCCATTACCGTGGATTAAAGCTGGTCCTAACAGGTCCTACAGGCTCTTTGGGGACTAGCCCCCTCCCTGACCAACGAGGAACTAGGGTACCTTACTAGGGTAACTTGGCCAGTGCCTATAGAATAAATAACCAAGAAATTCCAAGGAAATAAAAAGGACATTAAAGTTTACCAAGGTAATATTTTGAACAGTAGATAAAGTACGAAAATGTGGGGCAAAGAGAGTCTTTTCTCACTCGGCAAATAAAGTGTCCCCTCATTCACTTTTTCACCGCTCACTCACACTCAGTTTTCGAAGTAAAAGTGCACTGACTTATCGCCGTGCTTCTACCTACCAGTCTGCTAAGAGCCAAGAGGACAGGAAGGTCAGCACTTTCTTGGGTTTTCCCAGAATGTACTCTCATCATTCGGGATGTCCGAAATCCTCCTCCTAAAGTAAAAACGTTTCAGTGGTTCTTTCTGCAGAGCCAAGCTTTTCTCGGAGCAATCCTCCTCCTCTCCTGTCCTCTCCTCTCCCCGGCTGCGTCTAAATGAGCCTCCTCAGAGCTGGGCTTTTAAAACAAAAGCCACGGACGAGGGCTCAGGTGATTTCAATTCAGCCACTCCAGCTAAAACTATGAGTGAAAAGCAAATTTTGTGAGTTTGTGTCATGTGTCTGGGAGCTAGATATGTTTCCACGGAACTAATTTATTCATACAGAACCAATTTGTGAAATTAATCGTTTAACCTTCAAACACAAAATGGATTTCATCACAACTGTATTCTATTTCAATACTTTCGTGTAGCTTAGCTGGCTAGGACTGCTCTAAGAAGTCACTTGAAATTTGCAGCTTTTGTGAACATCAGTCTCAACGACAGAGTACAGTGACACAAGAGTTTAACCTCCAATTCTAACCCAATTTAACTGTGTTTCCCAACCGCTGATAAGGCAGCCCCGGGGCCCTTCCTGCACTGCAGAAGGTGCATCTGTCTCTGTATAAAGAAATGCCTGAAAAGATAAATGTTAAGAACAAAAGCCCCAGATACGATGAGTATTTTTTTTAGACAAACATAGAAAGGCACAAAATCATCAGCCAAGAAGGAACTACATACCTAACTTCTCAGCTTATTAAAAAAGTAGCTAACCAAGTTTTAAGGCAGAGGCCAAAAGCCCCACATCTGATGTGAGTTTGTTAATACACACTCATCTACCCAAACTAAATTGGGTGCACTTGTGATCTTGCTTTCCACCGAAAACACCGCTAAATTACAAAGAACATTAAAATTAAATTTTCATTTTCCACATGACAGCCTATGAAATTAGTTGAGAAAAGAAGCCCAATTTGTCAGTATTTCCATCTTCCCTCCCACCCTTGAGGGACCCTCAATCCCTCCTCCCCCAATATCATTACAAAGCTTTTGGGCTGAAAGGTTCAGTGGAAGTAAGTACCGTCATCAAAATTATATCGACTGTGTCTGAGAGGGGAATTGATGGGCTAGCAAGAGTACAGGCCTAGGGTACAAATTTATAAGCTGCCTCACAGACACATGTCTAGTTACGAATTCAAATCATTAAATAAGCAGTGTGGCTGCTTTTCATTAAGAAAAGCTGGAGAAGCCACCAAGAATTTCATACAAGCTCTATACACTTAACGTGACTTCAGAGTGTGTGTGTGTGCCACTGACCACAGTCCTGAGCCAATATTTTACATTTAAGGCATGATTTTTCTCCCCTAATCCTCAAAGCACAGGTGACTAGTGTCCAATCCTTCCCCGGAATTCTGAACCAGGTGAGAGAAGTGGCAAAGAGAGGGAGAAAAACAAATGCACAGCAGCTGTTGGAGAAACCAAGTTCTGCTTAATCTTGTGTTTTATGTAATGCTTTAACCTAAAATAACATTACCAGATAAGAAACCACGGACAAAATACTGGAAACATAAAAGAGAATAAGAATCTTTCAACTAAATGATGCAAAGCTCTGTAAATGTCAACCTGACCAAGCACACAAGGCGGACCACCAGGTATCTGGAAGAGAAGCGCACTGTTGTCATTGCACCGGAATTTGAGTTATAGAAAAAGTGCTCCTAGATTATTTGCATTTTTGTCTTAAAAATCGAAATGTTCATACTGTCCCAAGGGATAAAACAGAATTTCTGCTGGGTAATTTGCATATATAAGTTCTTGCATTTTTGAAAGTTCTATCACATTTCTAACACATTTCCCCTCTGAGAAGTTGTGCTGGCTTCTAGCCAACTGCCTTGCCCCCTCCCATGCTTAGATAAACCAAAGTTGACTTCCAGATGATCACCTGATTTCCTTCTCACTCCCTTCTCAGCCCCCAAATCATTATCTAGGGAGCTCAAGGAAAGTACGTGGCCATCTCACCGGCCTCAGCAGTTGACATGCTGCCTTCTGACTAAATCCCAGGGTGCAGCTAGCAATTTACATGTTCATAGAGTCTTTTAGGACATTATTTAATAACTGATCACTAAGAGTAGGTTCCATAAGCAAAACAGAGATAGTGTCTTAATAGAAGGGTTAATGGATCATACACCATAAAGCTGTGCTGTTAGTACCTCATAAGAAATGCTCTGTCCATGAAATTAAAAGAGATAACTATGTTACATATCTATCTACTCACGAATGAAAGGGCCTGCCAGGACTGCCAGCTGGCATGCTGGCAGCATAGCCCATCAGGGGAGGACTCCTAGGTTTCCTGCTTATGTACCTGGCTATGGTCCTGATGGTACCGATATTCTGCATAAACCAGCTTTTCCATACTTGGTAATAGCAGCAAACACCATGACGGAGTGCTTACTACTGCCAAGCATCATGCTGGGTATTCTCCATAAAACATGTTATTAGTCCTCGCAAAGACCCTCAGTAACAAATACTACATGCCCATTCCACAGATGAGGAAATAGTGTGGTATTAATAACCTAGCAGAGGTCATCTGGCCTGTTAGTGGCTAACCCAGCCTCAGAAGTCTGTACCCCTAGTCACTACAGACCCTGACCCCAGAGCAGGGGAACACTGGCTGCTGGCTCTGAAGGGATGAAGGAAAGGAACATGAGCCCTTTCTGGGCAACACTGTGGAATGTGAGAACATGATCAGAAACAACACAGGGTGGCTTTTATCTAAAAAGTACCATCATCTCTTCTAAGATGCACACACACCTCCCCCTCAGTGTTCTCGAAGGCCAGGCCCCTGGGTGGTGGACGTGGCTTATGGTGAGGCATGTTCTGCAAGGGTTTGTTCTCCAGTTTACTCTCTTTGTACCCCACTTCCATGCCCTTCCCTACAGGACCAAACTGGAAAAAAAACTGGACTCACATACTTTGTCCACCGAGTCTGAGTGGACAGACAGCCTCTGTCACAGGCTCTAAAACACTAGCAACATGTAAATACTGGATATTTCCTGGAATACCTCAGAACAGAGGTGGAAAGGGTGAAAGCCAGTTCTTCGATGCCGGCCCTTCCCTCTCTAGGAAAATCCAAGCTAACAAGCCAGACTCTGGTGATGTGTGTCGGCACCCAAACCCCACACTTCCTGTCAACAGGGAGGCACCATCTGAGAATACCTCCCCTCCTGCTCATCTCGGGTGAATGCATCCCCAAAATTTACCGTGGAAATGAGCATTTGCAAGGCCCTCTTCTCTCTCTCCACTCAAGACAATAAAGTTTTTCCTTCAAGAAAATACTAGGCTTAAGACAACATTGCAGTGAAAACTAGCATTAATATTCACACTAAGATGTTCTCTTGAATTGAGTTAAATTCTTTTCCTATTGTATTTCTTACGTAAATGCCTGGAGTACCTAAACTACCAGGAGTGACCCCTGTCTCATCTATATAGCATTTACTAAAAGACCATTTTCTTAGCTTATCAATTCCAATTCTGGAACAATTAAATAGGCTATCCCAGCACTTCCCAACAGGTGGGCTTCATGCTGCCTTGGCTGTCCCCAAACACAAATCTGATCAAGCCACTTCCTTGCTTCACATCCTTCAAAGGTTCCCAGGGGCCCTAGAAGAAAGTCCAAACAACTCTGTATGACCCAGCTGCTGCTTCTCTCTCAAATGTCAACTGATGCCAGGTTCTCCTCTCCTTCATGCCAAACAACCTGGATTCCTCTCAGAGTCACCGACCCACCATGTTCTCTCCAGCTTTGGGGCCTCTGTGACGTGGGTGATGCCTATCCCTTCCCTTCCACCATCTAACTCCTATTTATCTTTTGGGTGCCACTCACACATCACTGCCTCAGTGAGGCAGTCAGACTCACTGAGTTACACGGTACGGTCACACACACCCTTACAGCCTATTCCCCCACTGGTCACCTTTAAAACCAATTAATTAATAATTATGTATTTAGTGACTATCTCCCCCACTAGAGGAGAAGCTCCCTGAGGTCAAAACCATCTCTGTGCCCAGGACAATGCCTCACACAGAGTCACACTGAACACATACTGTTCAGTTGATTGACTTTCTGATCTGAAGTAGTGAGTCCAAAAGTAGACTAAATAATAAATACACCAAGATTTATGCACTACTTTTCTTTCTTTATTATGTAGCTGCTGTGATTAATAAAATATAAATTCAATGAAAAGCTTCGCTGAATTCATGGTGGCTTCTTGCTATCTAGTCTCTTAATCAACATGAGAAACTTACCCACTGCATTACTACCATGTGGGGAACCCCCCCACACACACAAAACAATGTTAAAAGCAATCCTCATACTCATATACCATTTAATAGAACAGTTTAAAGACAACCTATAAGTGTGCCTATTGTTAATAAGGAAAAACTGTTTCCCAGCTTATGCCAATAAAATAAATCCCTTAGTGCAGCAGAGTATAAATAGGTTGTATATATTGAGTTGGAAATCCTTTAGCTACTAAGCCCTTTTCTACCATTCTAAGAATCTCTGAAAGTTTCAAGTTTTAATATACACAGTGAGAAGCAGAGTTAGTAACAGTTAATACACAAGTCCCTTCCAAGGTGTTCTAAGTAAAAGCTCAGTGATTTGACTTTGTTTAAAATTTACCTGGAAAAACTGTTCATAATATTTTTTGCTGTGATACACAACATTTTTCTTGATGGGAGGTCTAGAGGTTTGAGCACCATAATTCACAACAGACAAAATAAATGAATCACACCGTCACCTCTCAATCAAATGTGCAACTACTTTCAAAGATGTCATTTTTTTCTCATTCATTCAATATATATTTACAGAGTCCCTACTAATATATTAGAGGCAAAGTGCTAGGCATAAAAGACAAAATTCCTGCCTTCAACAAGTTTACTGACACAGTTACCAAACAGCAGCCCGTACTTTATTAGAGCCCCCAGAAGTTGTTTTGGGAAGGGACAAGGCAGAATGCCTAAAGGCAAATCTCAGAAATGTTATCACGGGAACAGTCCTCCAATCTAGATCTTCACTATCAGAAATGCAGTGTGATAGCCCTTAACCCACACAGACCCCAAATCCACGAGCTTGGTGAAGCAGAAGTCAGATGCAGTTTTTTCAAACAAGAAGTCACACTCTATCTCTAACTTTCATATGTTTGATATTAAGTACAAACTGCAATTAGTGTCATGCTAAACTATTGTTTTTAAGATACCAATAGGTTAAAGGGCCGGCTTAAGCGTAGAAATTTTGTAAGTTTATACAAATATTGAGAGTAAGATAAAATATGAAATAGGTCAAACTGTGGACATTACTAGATATATTCAAAATGACTTTAACAAGGTTGTCAAAAAATTAGCATGCAATAATGCACTAGAAACTTGAATTTCACTTTTTAAATACTGATACAATAAGTTCCTGTAAAAAAAAAAACACTTTGGAAAATAATTAATCTCCCAAGCTAGACATAACAATTTTAAAATAAACCTCTTTCCATTTTCTGAATTGCACTTAAGCCTTTTAGTGCTTTACACTCAGTGCCTTGCTACAGTCTAACACTACACTCACAGTATCTTGTCATAATACAACCTGGGACAAATAAAAACTGTTTCCCAGCTTATACTTAATAAAACTGAAGAGACACAGCCTCAGATTCTCTGAAAATAGGTAGCATATAAATTATGCATTAATGAAAGAACAGGACAGCCCAACATTGTACTTCCATTTCACAAAGTTTTGTCACAAAAGAACTTGAAAAATTTAGTAATACTTACTTGGCACTCAATGCTACATATGTTAGCTACTGAGCTAGGATTAAATTAGATGGCATGTATAAAATATCCAACTCTATTGCTGTTATTTCCATTGAAAAGGTGAAAAAACCGAGGCTTACAGAAGTTGAGTGGTCTACAATCCCACACCGGGTTAAAGGTAACAGAGGGAGAAATCAAAGCAGGTCTTTCCACTAAACTGAGTGTTTGTAACTTGGCCTTCCTAAACCCTCTGGAATGGTATTTATAATTGTGTGTGCTTTCTGGGGAGAGGGGCCAGAGAGCTTTCATTAGATCCTCAAAAAGGCCCACAACACCCCAAAAGGCTAACACCCACTGCACCACACCCTCACCAGGGCAAGAACCAGAAAATGCACACTGGACTTCAACACCTTTCACCAAGACAATGCACTTCTCTACTCCTAACAGAGGACAAAATACTATCATAGTTTTAGTTTCGCTTTAAAATTTTTAGAACAAGTCAAGATTTCACTCCTGGACAATTTCCAGGATCCCTTGACACAGGTTAAGTTACACAACAAATTGCAATACTGTATCAGTTTACATCCAATTCAGAGATTTCACAAATAGTGACCAATGTTAGTCATTCCACTTTCCAAACTGTGTTTCAATCAACCAATTCTCACTGCATTGACTGTGAAATAAGTTATCATTATGTCCACTTCCAAGAAAGTAAAACACTGTCACCCTGGGGCCAGGCAATAAGTCAACTACAGAATCGGGATCAGAGCAGAGAAGTTCCTGACTGCTCCCCAAGACCGTATCTCTTACGGCGGAGCACCCTCCCACAGCTAAAACAGGGCAACTAACTCTACCATAGTCTCTACCAGTAACAATATTAAACTAGAATCTAATGGTAAATCATTAAGTTAGGGTATACCCCTAGTTTTTCCAGCGACAGTGTGCTCATCACTGAAAGTTGAAGCAGAAGTCACAGTGCAAACATCTGGCACATGCCTGGCATCTTCAAAGGGAGATGTAACCAGCAAGGAATGCTAGTATAGGAAAAGCTTTGGTCATCTCTCCCAGGACATAACTGGATGAGTGGTTAAACACTCAGAGAACTCCCGACATCCTGCCACTAGGATCAATCTGGAACTTCAGATCCATCCAAAATTCCTGATCAGAAACAGGAGTCAGGATCCTGCAAAGGGGGGAGAGGGGATTCAGGAATGGGTCATGGTTACTGCAAGAGGTTGCCCAACGACCACTAAGGATTATTCCATCTCTGCCAGGCTAGGACTGGCCTCCTCTCATCTTGTGCCAGATCTAGCTGTTGCTTCCAGGCTGGGGACCCAGGGGCCGCCACTTGCTTCTAAGGGACAAAGGCAATTGTTTACTAAAGCTAACCCAATCAGATCAGGGACATACCACTCCAGCACTGAGGAATTAATTTCACAACGAGGCTATGTTAGGGTGATGTTTTATTTATGGCCCTGCCTGATCAACATGACTTCCCCACAAGAAACGTCCAAAGCAAACAATCTTAAAGACACGAAGAACCTTATGCTTCCTTAACTGTCCTCCAGAAGCAGAAAAAAAAGCCAAAGACAACAGCCGGGAGGACACCAAAGTCATATGCTCAGTGTGTCAGGAAGCGACCCACGAGTTCTAAGGACACATCCCCTGAACAAGATGGGACGTTTCCTATTTGCTTGGGTGACAAGCGCTCATCTAGACACCCTGGAAACAAGTCCGAAGGGGAGCTGCAGGCGCTCATGCTTCCGCCGCCGGCCGAGCTCGGAGAGTCCTCCTCTCCCCAGACAGATGCTACCACGACACCCCAAAACCACCCGCGGGAGACCCCAAGAGACCAAGAGACTGGCAACACTGAAACACCGCCGTGCAACTCCGCGGCTACCAATCCCACCCGCTTCTCCATCCCCAACGTGCAGTCCCCCTTGGCCCAAGCGCTTCGGTGGGAAACAACACCCACTTTGGAAATCAGATCTTAGTTGTGAGAACATGCCAGGCGTCCAGATCGCATCCATTCACAGACCGATCAAAGCAAGATACACACATTATGGATTTGCTGCTTTGACATTTTAACCGCAGACCATTAGGCAGCCCATGTAGACACACACGGGGTTAACAGCCACGGGGAAGTCAATGACCCACAAGGAGGCTCCTAACTATCATCACCAAGGGCTCGCGGCAGAGCGCAAGGGGTCCTCCCCCTCTCCAGGCCACTGCCCGCGTGCGAAGCGGGGAGCTAGGGTCGCCCGGGACCCGGAGCGGGCGAGCCAGGGGAAGGCGGGGCCCACCTCCTCGTCCTGCTCCTCCTGGGACGCGCCGCTGCCCCGGGGCGCAGCTCCTTCGGGGGGCGGCGGCGGCGGCAGCGCAAGGACTCCACGCTCGACCAGCACGCGCGCGGGAGCCCACGCGGCGGGCAGGCGGACGCCCAGGGCGCCGCCCGGCGGCGGCGGCGGCTGCTGCCCGCGGGAGACGCTGCCGGGCTCCCCTTCCTCCGACAGAGTTTCTGAGCCCGAGGAGGACTCGGCCAAGGAAGCACCCGGCGAGGACGCGGCGACCGGCGCAGCGGCGGGAGTCCGGGCGCCGTGGCCGCTGCAGCCGCGGGGCACCGGCTCCGGCGCCTCCGAAACTTTCTCCCCCATTTCCCTCTCGGGCCAAAGTGCTGCCCGAGGGGCGGCGGGGGCGCGGAGCCCACTCAGCGCCTCCGGGAGAAGCCGCGGACTGCTGGGCTCCGGCTCACTCGCACTGCCGCTCCCGGGCTGCAGGGAGCCCCGCCGGCGACTACATGGCCGCGACGGGGCCACAGAAGCCCGCCGCCAAGTTAGCAGCCACCTGGGCCCGGCGGTCGACGGGGACTCCCGAGCGCGGGGACATGCCCGCTCGGGTCCGCGCTCTGCGCTCCACGGTTCTCCCGCGCTGCGCCGGAGCCGCCGGGACTGCGGCTTCTCCGGCGAAACCTGCCTCCGGGACGGAGCGGAGGAGACGGGCAGCCCGGGGAGCCAATGGCAGGGCCCGCACGCCGGTGGGCGGAGGCTGCGGCGCCCCCGGCCTCGCGGGCGTCAGGTAGGGGAGGCGGGGCCGAGGCGCGGGCTCTTGGGTCCCGCAGGAACGCTGGGGCACGCGGGACGAGGACGCGGCGCGGGTCCCTAGAGGGTAGGAGGGGAGCCAGGAATCGGAGCCAAGGGCTGGGACTCCAAACTTAGCGGGGGAGTGGCTGGCCGTCCTTGGGACGCCCGAGGGAGACGGCAAGGGGGTGGTGAGACCTTGGAGAACTGGACTTTGTCTGCAAAAAGTAGAATAAAGAAAACTGACCAGAAGGACGGCTTTATAGGGAAGAAAAGGAAACATGCATAGTCACGCGCACACACACGCACCCACCAGCGTGCTCCAGGAAAAAGGGAGAAACTCCGTGTTATAGTGTGTGGATCCAAACGGAGCTGATTTCCAATCCCAGATTTCCGTTTAAACTCCTTGGGCCTCAGTTTCCTCAATTGTATTAATAAATGGAGACATTAATACCGGTCTTGCCTGGCTAGGAGCAGGATTAGAGCAAATATGTCTAAGGCATATGCAGAGTGCCTGCCTTGGACACCAGGAAAGTTCTCAAAGGACCATTTTCTACCTTTATTTCTGTTTTAAACTAAAAAGTTAAGTCAAAGACTTGAACCTTTTGAAAAGGAGGAAGATAAATTATGCCCCCTGTATTTAATTAGGAGCAAGCAGAATAAGAAAGGGCTCTGCAGCCCTAACCGTTGTCTGTCTGTGTACATCAGCTAAGCAGAAGATGAAAAGAGTTCACGTTTCCAGTTTACTTTCTCCTAACCCTGGATTACAAATGAGCAAGATGCAGAATGGGGTGCTTCATTTTCCTTAGTTCCTCTAAAAACTCGAAGAACGAACTTTCAGCAAAGGCATTGATAGAATCTCCTTAAGGTCCTCCCTGGGGCTGGAGGATGTAGCCTTTGGGGTGACTTGAATTTCCTTGGAAGCCAGCACTCAGCTCAGCAATGGGAAATAAATGATTTCTCATTTGCCTTCAGCTCTGTTCCCATTCTGAGCTCTGCCACTGTAACCTGAAATATAAATTCAACCAGCTTCAATTCCACAGACATTGATTGAGATGTGTGCCAGGGGCTGGCAGGGGATACAAAGATGAATAAGTCAGGTTCCCTGTCCTTGAGGAGCTTATGGTCAAGCGAGAGATTGATACTGCATAATATAGCTCCATTGTCCATTTGTAAAAGCCGTGGTAAATGCTACAAGGAACAGTGTGCCAGGGGAGAAGAGGAAAGAGTTACAGAAAAATAGTAGCAGGTCCTCAAGCTCAGGGTGCTCAGGAATCTTACATTTCTCTTTGTCATTACAGTTTTGCCAAAGGTCCTTAAGAACTGAAGGGCTCAAGTTGAAAGCCCCTCCACCTAATGAGCCCTTTCATGCTATCGTGGTATTTACAAGTGATACATCATACAAAGTGCTTCATCATATTGGACAGCAAGCATTGTCCTGATCGGTTTCCTCCCCCCAAGATGAAGGGGAAGGAAACATGATGTGACCCGCTTGCCGTAGAGGGCTGTACTGCAAAACTGGCCTCTGGCTGTCAGGCTTGCATTGTGACACTTCAGAATTATCCACAGGGATGTGAAGACCTGCTGAGGAAAAAGGACAAGTCTAGTGACTTAGCTAAGTTGTGAGAGGAAAGCTGAAGAGAGAGCACAGTGGGGCGGTCTGAATCCAACCCTGGGCCTCACAATTACTTTCCTATTCAGGAGTATTGGCCTTTATCTGAGCCCCTATGCAGTTGATTCACCACAGTCGAACTGAAATGAAGACCTCAACCATTCACATAACAGAAGAGGAGAGGTTGCTTTTCATTATGTCGGGAAAGAAGAAGAAGAAAAGGCATGATCTGAGTAACAGTAAGAATGACAATAGGAATTATTGCTTGAGCCCTCTGCATCTTCTGTGGATGGTCCCATTTAATCCTGGCAACAACCTTATGAGATAGATTCTATTAGTCCCACTTTATAGATTAAGAGATTGAGCATCTGCAAAGTCAAATAACTTGCCCAAGTCCACACAGCAAGTGAGCGGTCGAGCTGTGGTTTGAACTCGGCGATGTGGTTCCAAGGCACTCTGGAAGCATTTCAGTCTAATGCCACTCAGACAACTTTTTCAAGTATATGTGTGTATATATTAGATTATAAAATATCCATAGGGCCGGAACTTTCTTGTCTTGATTCAATATGTAAAATGCTTGAGAATATACTTGAGGAACAGATTTTTTTTCCCCCACAATCATTTATAAGTCACTCACTATGTAATAGGTAAAGTTTTAAGCACTTTACAATGTTAATTTACTTAATACTCATATTAACCTATTGAAGTAGCTACTACTGTTATTCTCATATCACAATTATGAAATGTGTGAAAACAGAGCAGGAATTTGCCCCAAATCACACAGCTAGCAAATGATGGAGCAAGGATTCAAACTGGAACACTGGGCCCCAGCATACTAGATCAGTATTTCTTGAACTTTTTAAACCTTAACCCCAAATAGGAAATCTATTTTACATTGCAACTCATGATACATATACATACATACAAATACAAATAAAATTTCATTCAATAATACCTTTCCTGTGAGCAAAGCAGTCTGAAATTTTTATTATATTTTATTGAAAATAAAGATGGTACTTGTGATCCATTAAATGGATTTCACACTCAAATTTGAAACCTGCATTTTCAAAGTGTAACTTGATCCTCTCCACACCTGCCTATGAGGGAAATGTGAGTGTAATTCAGGCTGAGTTTTCAGACCAGAACTGGGCAAACTCAAAGGATGACTCTGTAAATAGAAGATGATCGGAAGGTCAGGATAGTTCCTCCAAAGTGTCCGTCCCAATTAGCCCCATGGACAAATCCTGGGGTATGGCCAAACCACTGAACCAAAATCAGTTTTGATTTATCTAAATCCTGCAGTTCAACTTTCCTATTTTAATAATTAAATTATAAACATTTTCCTTGTGTCCAGAAAAGTGCCCCCTCTGGGAGGACTTCTCATAAACTTGGGACCAGAGATGGATGTGAAAGCACAGCTTTTTTCCTGTAGTGTCACTATAGACAGGAGCCAGACAAATTAAAAACAACATAGTCATAACTCCTAAAACACCAATAGTATAGCATCACATGATAGAACCAAACTAGCTTACAGACTAGGAGGGACAAGGTCAGCCTACTCTAAGGTAATCAATTTCCATATGTTCTGTTGAACATGCTCCCCCAGTGTTTGGTTCAGGGGCAAGCACCCCCAGGCACCCAGTACATGTTCATTGTGTTCTGTGATTGAACACTTGCTCAGGTTTCTGTGTTGTTCTGAGAAATGATGGGAGACATCGCCTCTGGGAGTCTCTGTTGTCTCTGCCAGTCTCTGCCATGTGGGTGAGACCAGTTGAGAATAAATATCAAGCTTTGTCTCTGTGAGATGGAGGATGATCCAGCACAAGACATCACACCCTTAGTCTATTCACAGTGTCATGACCTTTCTCCCAAGAATTAAGTTTAAGATTTAATAAAATTGAAATCAACTATCCTTTCTTACATACATGAAATTAGAACATCATAAACTCAGAATGATAATTTTTGCAAAATCACAGGAAAATATATTTCTATTTAATGCACTTAAAAATCTTAAATATAAGATTATCTTTGAATTATGAAGATGATGATATTATCCAACTTTGATAAGTTACTTTTAGTATCATTATTAATGATGGATTCACCTGCTCCCCCTGACTAATAAAGAATAATTATTAGAATTTTTAGACAGAAATCCATCAAAAGGAGGCTGTTGAAGTAACCTAGATTGGGGTCCTGATTTATACCTGAGGGTGTAGCATGATACAGACCATGGCAGTTTCTGACCAGCCAGCCAGGAGGAAAATCCCTTGTAGCCACTCAAGCTTTTGTTTGTGTCTGAGGCTCTAGGAAAGGAAAGGTTCTAGTACAAGGTTCTAGAAGATAAATAACAGAATTTTTTTTTTTTTGAGACAGAATCTCACTGTGTCACCCCAGCTAGAGCGCCATGGCATCGCCATAACTCACTGCAACCTCTAATTCCTGGGCTCAAGCACTCCTCCTGCCTCAGCCTCTCAAGTAGCTGGGAATGCGGGCAAGCACCACCACACCAGCTAATTTTTCTGTTTTTTGTAAAGGCAATGTCTCACTCTTGCTTGGGCTGATCTCAAACCCCTGGCCTCAAGTGATCCTCCTGCCTCGACCTCCCAGGGTGCTAGGATTACAGGAATGAGCGACCATGCTCAGCCCAGAATGTTTAAATGATGATCAAAAAGGTCAGGGAGGAGGGGAAATAATGTGAATTGCAGCTGTTGGATCCTCTGACCTAGATGTTGAGAAGGATGTGAAACTAAGCTATATCAGCCAATTAAAACAAGCCTGTGATAGCCTAAACAGGAGTACACTGCTGATCTGATCTCTTAGATCAATGTTTCTGAGCGTGTTGTATGTGGGACACTTGATCAGATCACTAGGGAAGCAGGGGATGATGGTCCCACTCAAGGGACTGTGAATCTATATTTTTTAAGGATCACCCCAAGCAAATATCAAGTATCCTAAAGCTTGAGTTTTACTGAAGATGATCCTAATTTGGAGATCCAAGAGCCATATTATGGGGTGAACATGCATGGTTCTGTAGAAGCTGGGTAGGATGATCTGGATTGATTGCAGTTCCCATCTCTTTGGACCTCTTTGTTCTTATTCTCCTGGAGACCAACCACCTTGATGAGACAAGGGCAGCTCAGCAGCTGGACGGGAATATGCAGCTATTCTAAAAGCAGCGGGAAAAACTGAGCTAATACACAAAAAGAACTGTGGATAATGTTCCCTCGAGGATTCTGTTTAAACACAATTCAAAATGGTGACCTGTTTCCCACAGAAGACTCCAATCTTTTGCATTTGTCTTTCCATGAGGGATATTCACATCTGGGAATTTTTTGTTATGCTTTGAGCATGAAATGCTCCTTTATCACTTTTCATTTTTTCCAAAAGATTTATTCAGTACTCTTTGCCTATTGAGGAAATAGAAGACAAATCAACACATTTACTCATTTTTATTCATTAAAAAGTTTTTCTTTCAAAGTCAAACGATTCTGTTTTCCACTTTCAATTCTTTGAGCAATCTCCTTGACTCTGTCTACAATACATGGCAAGTAGTTCCATCCACCATTAACCTCAACTAATTAGAAAATAAAATGATACTGAATAGTAACCTAGAAAATAGCGATATTTTCCAAAGTCCTGAGCCATTTTGCAACCTTAGGAGTACTCTTTAAGAATTTGAGGAAATGTCTCATAGACCCTTTCCTCTAAGAGTGTAATCACACAATAAGCAGATGTAGGAGCTTGTGAGAAATGCAGATTCTCAGTCCCTGCGGCAGACCTCTCAATCAGAATCTTAGTAAGAGTCTCAGGGGTATCAGAGGCACGTTAAAGTTAGGACAGTACTACCATAGGCCACCGGTTCCCAAACTCAGCTGCATATTGGAATCTTCCGTGGAACTTTAAACACTACTGATGCTTGAGTCCCACCCCCGACATCTTCTGATCTGATTGGTTTGGGTTGGGGTATGGACACTAGGATTTAACAAGTTCTCAAGGTGGGAAGTGGTTTATTTTAGGGCTGAGGCAGGGAAAATACAAGATGAGCCTGGAATAACTCTTGGTGCCACAAATTAAGGAAATGCTCAAAAAAGATGGGACCTTGTTGGAAGAACGCAGGTGCCGGCCTAAAGAAGCTCTCAATGGCCAAAGCTGGAGCAATCTGAGCAACAAATAAATAATGATAGTGTTGAGTTTTAAGTCCTAGAATAAAATTAATACTCATGAACACAAACTTGTATAAATAAATAAGGAAATACATTAAAAAGTAAATACAGGAGCACAGACAGCTCTTCCTCACAACAGAGATCCAAATAATAAATGTATAAGGAAAGGGAAATCAAGAATCACCATTGGGGGAACACCATAGCCATAATCATTTTGGGTTGATGAGACCCAAAAATGTATGCTAAAATTATCAGGCAAAAGTTTGAGGAGAAAAGGATTTGCATAGATTCAAAATACTTGCCCCAAGATACTTACCAATACGAAGTGAAAGACAGTAACTTCCCAGTTGAGAACCCTAGCAGACCTTGACTTAACATTATAAACATCATTATTAATAAGACTTATCAACATCCTGACCCCCTTGCTATGATACACAACATCATTTTTTGGTATTCTTCACAAAAAATGCATACCCTCACTCCAATCATGAGAAAACATGACAAACCCAAAGTGAGGGGCATTGTTCAGAATTACTGATCTGTACTTTTCAAAAGTATCAAGAGGGTGAGAGATAAAGCAAGTGTGAGGAACCATTACAGAAACTAAAAAGTAACAGCTAAATACAAGGTGGGATCCTGGGTAGGATCCTGGAATGAAAAAAGTACATTAGTGGAAAAATTGGTGAAATTAGAATCAAGTCTGTAGTTTATTTAATAATATTGTACCAATATTCATTGCCTGTTCTTGATAATTATTTTATGGTTATAATTATGTAATTAGGGGAAGCAGGATGAGGGATATTTGGGAACTCATTCTACTATTTTTTTTTTTTTTTACAAATTTTCTCTAAGCCTAAAATTAGTTCAAAAGAAATAATTAAAAAGCAAAAGTCCCTAGGTGATGCTACTGTAGCCAAGATTGAGAACTATAACTCCTCCCTTCCTCATTTCTCCTTACACAAAGAAAATAATTTCTTCCTATCTTACCCTCATTAAATTGCCAAACTTGGGGTAAGAACAACACTAAGCCAACATCCACCCAGGAAACTGTTCGTAGTGAGCACCGTGGGAACCACACGCTTGGAGCATAAACATAATGGTGATATGTTTGGAATCTGGCTGACCTATATCCAGTCTGCCCTCTTTTGGTAAGAGCATCCCAATTTACTTTTAAGGATTTAGATATTTCCTTTTGAGCACTCATGACTTTATCCATCCAGGAGTGGACTATTCTTGGACTCTGAATCTTGAGAAGAGTACAAAAGGGCAGCAATATCTGGACAAGACTGTCAATTAGCTCCCATTAACTAGACCCAGAGCTGCTGTGGTTCTAGTACTTTTCCCAGTCTTATTCTCCAGCTTTTCCTTGGATTTCCTGAGCTACCAATAAAACTTCCTTCTGATTGAATTGGCTAAAGTCTACCATTGCTTGCCACCAAGGAACCCTAAGAAATGCAGATAGGCTTACCTGAAACCACTGGTCAACCAGTCCAGGTGAGAAAAAGACATCTGAATGCATTTCAAAAGCTATTAGTGATACTAAAAGATGTATTCCTAACCTCAATAAGGGTGCTGCTTTCGCCAAATTTTAGCAAACCGTAAACATTTGAAGTTTAAGAAGGGATCGCCCTCTTATTGGAGGTTAAAACGCTTAAGAAAAAGAGTGCACTGGCAGAAAAAAGACTATCTCTAATTCTGGCAGAAACAGATTCTAGCACCAGACTATGTTGGAGTTGTCTGTCTTCTTACTAGGTTATGAGAGTCTTAAGGGCAAGAGAGCATACTGTACCTTACTTACCCAGTATACAGCATCTGGCATACAGTATTTTATGAAAAATACTTAATGAATTGATGAGACTATTGTCACCATGTGACTTTAAACAATCTTTATTAAAAGTCTGTGTTTACAAAAAAAAAGGTTACTAAGTCTAAGACTTCTACAGGTTGATCAAAAGAACCTAAAATATTTTAGGAAGAAAAAAATCTATTTATGTATTAAGGTAGCCTTGTTTCTGAAGAGTCTTTCATTTTAATAAAAATAATAAGTGCATAAAAAGCTTCAGTTCAAACCACTATTACTCTGTCATGCTCACAGTAGTTTCCTCCCAACTATTTGCCTTCCTAAATCAGCCAAAGTAATAAGCACTGCTTGCATGTGATGTGAATACGGGTAAAAGGATGTCTTGAGACTAAAGCTACAAGAATCTCCCTGCAGGCATCCCAAAGACATCACTCGGTTCCCTAGTCCAGGTGGGAAAAGTTTGTGCCTCTTATTTAAGGAAAGCTCAATTGTTCTGCAAACTATCCTTATGTAAGAATATTAAGACCCTTTATTACACTTGGTCTTGTTGAAGAATTAACAAGGGAATTGTTGTGGCAAGGAGGAATATAAAATGAAATGGTGGGACATTTCACCACTCTGAAAGTCAATGTTTTCAGTTGCCACCATGGAATCTATTCTATCTGGTTTAAGTTGGAAGTGATTTATGAAACGATATTAGAATGCTTACTGAGTCTTTGGAAGAACTGAAGAAACAGGCTCTGGAGTGAGCTTCCAGAACCTCAATGCAGAACTGGCAGGGGAGGGAACTGCTGCTCCTCACAGTTCCAGAACCATGTTGCCTCTCCCACCATCTGTGCCTGCAAAATTGATGTCCTATACCCCACCTGCTTCCTCACATGAATCACTTCTGTAGCTGCATCTCTGTAAGTGCATCCGATTAGCAGAACCAAAGTCACGTGACTGCACGCTGGCGGCAAAGGAAACTGAGAAATGTGGGAGCTCTGCATTCTATCTTGGGAAGATGGGATTCACACCATGGGGAACCATCATAACACAGGAATGTCAAAAGATTTGGCTAACAGGCAAACCAAAATGATTTAGAGTTTAAAATGCTCCAGCCTCAGGTTAATTGTACCAACCTGCCCCTTGGCATAATGCTTTCAGCCATCAGGTAGACGTGGGCCTGAGCATCAGTTTCAGGATAGCTGCTCCAAACGTCAGAGTCATTTCCCCACTAAATATCTCAGAAGGGAAGAGAATTATCATCTACTAAACACATTCTATATGCCAGACACTGTGCTAAATGCTTTATGTGCACTATATATTTAATCTCCTCAATAACCCCAATTCAAGGGTATAATCTCCATTTTAGAAATAAAAAAATCAGTGCTGAGTAATTAAGTAGTTTTTCTCAAAGTCACACAGTAAAGGGGGGGGCTAGGATTTGGTCCAAGGTCTCTTTCAAGTCCATGCTGTTCCTGCTGTCTTGGGTTCTTAACCAAGGCATTTATGGAACCACTGAGGATGTGGCTTCGGGAGCCCATGTAATTGTGGATGTCTATCTTTCTGGGGAGATCATTTACAGCTTATATCAGATGTCAAGGGGAAATATAACCAACCCCCCAAATGGTAATGTACCACTGCACTCCTCAAAATTGTAGATCAGTTTATGATCATAAAACTGTTGTCATTGGGCGGGGACTACACTCCAACTAAAGTTATTCATTGTGGTGAACAAAACAACCACATATCATGAGATCTACCCTCTTAAATTTTTAAGTGTGCAGTATGTTATCATTACCTATAAGCACAATGTTTTGCAGCAGCTTTCCAGAACTTTTTCATCTTGTATAACTGAAACTTTATTATATACATTGAACAGCAACTCCCCACTTTCCCCCTCCCCCACCAGCCCCTGGCAATCAACATTTTACTTTTTGCTTCTATACATTTGACTATTGAATGAAATTTTTTGATCTTAGCACTTATTGTTTGTGATATCATTTTGCAATGTAAGATTCAAATTTAAAATTTGAGCCAGGATCCCTAACTCTTGGAGTGGCGGGGAGAATGCATGTCTGTGCAGGAATGAGTAAGGGTTAAAACCCATGGGGAATTTTCCCTCTGAAAGACAAGAAAGGGTTGAGCAAACCAGAAACGTATTTTTCATTTAACTACTGAAGGCCTACCTTCAATTTGTGACTTTGCGCTGACTCCATTTATCAGGGCCTCCATCACCTGTGTGATGTGGGTAATATAAAACCTGCCATCATTTCCTCCACCACAATGTTATGAGATTGTTTTGAAAGTACTTTCATTTCCCAAACAGAAGGGCATTATAGCTCTCTCTATATATACCTGTTATGACTTCTTTGGGGGAAAGAATAGCCCCTCAGAGGAGACTTGGCTCACAACTTCTAGGACTAATTTCTGAGTCTCACAGACATCCATATGTGGGATGTTCCTTGTGAAGAAAGACTTGTTTTTTCTTTATTTTTTCATTTTCTAGTGGGTTGTTTCTTCCCCCTTTATCATGTGTTATGCTTTTTTTGAAAATTCCAGTATAAGTAAGCCTCTCAAATTGTGTGAGCTAGCTGGAATGTTGCTTTAGATGGTTCATTATTTATGTCTTGCTGTCAACATGCATAATATTTCATAGAACACAAAAGGTTTACTCTAGAAAAAAGACAAAGTTATTATTTTAAAATAGAAAGATGCAAAGAAGCCCAGGAGAGTCAGCCTGGCCCACGAGTGGAAGTAATATTATACACCATACATATAGGAAAACTTCTAAATGTGGCATTTTATGAATAGGATCAACCATCTGAGTGTGATATGTCCCCTTCTTTGTTATCTATTCCCCAAGCAAGTGGTTTAAGTGGCATTTTAGGAAGGTAATGAATATCTACCAATACCAGATGTAAACTAATTTCAAAGCCGTGGAATGAACCATAAATAAAAACAGTGAGTGATTTCCATAGCTCCACCTGTTCATACCACTGGAAGTATGGATTACCAATAGGGGAAGCCAAGAGCTCTTCTTCAATAGGGTAAAATTCATACTCTCTTATGAAGTTCAACTGTTGGTGGTTGCTGTTCTCAGTGTTATTGTTATGTCTTCTTGAGTGGCTTTCAAAAAGAAAAAAATGAAAAAATTCACAATTATGGTGGCATCTAATAGAAGGAAATTCAAATATGATATTTATTAAGCAGGTGGCAGGGAGGAGAGACAATGGAGAAATTTTGAAAACAGCTTCCCCTTGATGTCTTCTTCCAACAGTTGCAGTTTTTAATTTCAAACCATGATCTTACATATTATATTGTTTGGAGGAAGATTACTTGTACTTATTTAATCAGATGCCTAAGGTAGGAGCAGGAGCTACCTGCTCATTAAAATCTGACAACTACACAAAATCTATGTATCTGACAAAACTGAACTAATAATCTAGTCCCTGTGTGGCAGTTTTAAACAATTGCTCTGATTCTTTGACACTCCTTCCATTGAGAGGTGGGATTTAGGTGCCCTCTTCTCAAATCTCCGTTGACCTTAAGGAGTTGCTCTTAACCAACAGAAAGCAGCAGAAGAGTTGCTACATAGGTTCCAAGGTTCTGTCTGAAGTGGCCATGTAGCTTCCACCTGCTTTTCTTGGAACGTTGCTCTGGGGGAAGGTAGACACCATATAAGGGGTCCAAACACTCTCAGACTACCACGCCAGAGAGACTACATGTAGACAACTACAGAGACAGCTCAGCTGAACTCTAGCATAATTGCCTTTCAAGGAGGGAGACACCTTGGACTTTCAGCCCAGTTAGGCCTTCAGATAACTGCACCCCCAATCAACATCCCAGGATCAGATCGCCAACTCCTTCCCAAATTCCCCACTCCCAAATCACAAGCAAAATAAATGGTTGTTTTAAGTCACTGAGTGTTGGGGTAATTTGTCATGCAATATTAGTAATTAGAACACTCCATAAATTCTTTCCCTGACCTCCCAAGCCTAGGGTCACCTCTCACTTCTCTAAATTCCAAAGAAATTATTCTCTATCCTCACTCATTCAAGAAACATTAACTGAGGCATCTACTAAGTGACAGACACTGTGCTGGATGCTGGGGAATCAATAGGCTCTGAGAAAGCCATGAACCCAGCTTGCGAGGTATTTACAGGCTGCCAGAGAAGGACGAGAAGACAGGCGATTATGATGCATTATATCTACAATACGTATTTAAGCACCTATTCCGTGCCAGGCCCTGTGCCACAGTGAGATAAGTTTGGAAATACTGGTTTTTATAGGCAGTGGGATAAGATACAGATTTGTTCTAGAGAGGATTGAGTATGTGAGTCTGGGGTTGTGGAGAGAGAAGTGGGTGGAGATCTAGACTTGAAGTCAATGGCTCATAGATGATAGTGAAAGCCACGAGCGTGCATGAGATTATGAGATTCCCTGGGGCTGGAGTCAGAAAGAGAGAGCCGAGGCAAGAACCCAAAGGCACATGAACATATAAGGTAAAGGAATAGAAGAATCAGAGAAAAAGCAAGGAAACCAAAGTCTCTGAGTCACCAAAATCAAGATAAATTCCTGTTTTAAGGAGCAGAGAGGAGACAGTTCTGCCAAATGCGGTATGGGTTGGGGGGGGCAAATAAAGTCAAATCTGAAAGGCATAACTTTCATGCAGACATGTCTCTGATATCCCTTTTATTGGGTTGTCATTTAAAACACTTTTAGGTATTAAAGTCTCACTAAAGTTATAAATTCTTTATGGTCAGGGATTATTTATGTTGCCAATTTGAATTTCACATAGTTACAAAAGTCAGATGTATAAAGTTAAAACTATTTTTTGTTAACTGAAATTAATTATCTGTTCCTCATTTCTAAGAACAAATTTGGTCTTGCCATCATTGATGTCATTCAGTTCCTTCTATTTTTAAAACATTTTTTTGGGGAGTGGGGTGGCTGGATGCAATGGCTCATACCTGTAATCCCAGCACTTTGGGAGGCTGAAGCAGGAGGATCCTTGAGGCCAGGAGTTTGAGACCAGCATGGGCAACATAGCTGTCTCTACAAAAAATAGAAAAATTAGCTAGGCATGGGGGTGCATGCCCGGTGCAACCTATAGTAAAAGCTACTCAGGTGGCTGAGGTAGGAGGATTGCTTAAGCCCAGGAATTCGAGGTTACAGTGAGTTATGATCAGGCCACTGCACTCCAAATCTTGGTAATAGAGGGAGACCC
>CAUYRT010033080.1:0-10067 GCA_963574885.1 Lepilemur ruficaudatus
AATTAATTGGCCAACTAAATATATATATAGAAAAAATTAGCTGGGCATGGTGGCGCATGCCTGTAGTCCCAGCTACTCGGGAGGTTGAGGCAGAAGGATCGCTTGAGCCCAGGAGTTTGAGGTTGCTGTGAGCTAGGCTGATGCCATGGCACTCTAGCCCAGGCAATAGAGTGAGACTCTGTCTCAAAAAAAAAAAAAGAATAGCATTTGATAAAATTCAACATTTATTTATGATTAAAGCCTCCTACAAAGAAAGGGAATAAAAGGAAATTGTCTTAATTTGCTAAAGGCATACTCAGAACTGAACCAAACAACCATCATGCTTAATGGAGGAGTTTCAGGTGCCACCCCCTTAGGGAGGAGACCCGGTAGTCCAAGAAGCCCACTCCTACTGCAGTCCCTTACTCTAGCAACCTTCAGAGGGCTGGGCTGGAGGGCCAGAAAAGGCACTTGGTCAACATGTCATGAAGAAGGTATAAGAATTGGCAGGAGGAGATAAAAAACTGTCAATATTTGTATATGATACTAATCATCTATATAAAAAATCCAATAGAATCAACAAATTATTATGATTAATAAGAGAATTCTGCAAGAATGCTGGATACAAGGACAACTTACAAAGACCAACAGTGTTCCTCTAACACCAGGAATAAACAAAACAGGCAACATTCACAATGATAAAAACTATAACATAGTAGAAATTAATTAACAAATAAACACTCAAGATCTTTAAAAAGAAAATTTGCCAAATCTAGTAAAAGACACAAAAATTAGGAGAAATGTAGATATTATCACAATAAGGAAGTCAATCTTTTCCAAGTTAGATCTATAAATTTACTGCAATCCAAGTCAAAATCCTAGCTGGATTTTTTTTCAAAGAACTTACTATACTCTTTCTAAAATGTCTGTGAAAGAATAAAATTTCACACATAGCTAAGCCAATTTTGGAAAAGAGCAAAGTGGGTGAGGGGGAGTTGTGCTTTCTATATATTAAGAGATAATATTACAAAGCCATATAAATAAAAACTGTTCCTGGGCCAGACTCACACTAAGGGAACAGAATAGAAAGTTTGCAATAAATATAGTCATCCCTCGGAATCTGCTGGGGACTGGTTCCAGGACTCCTGTGGATACCAAAACCCACAGATGCTCAAGTCTCTGATATAAAGCGACGAAGTACTGGCATATAACCTATGCATACCCTCCCACATACTTCAAATCATCTCTAGATTATTCATACCTAATGCAATGTAAATGCTATGTACACAATTGTTACACTGCACTGTTTTTGTAAATTTGGATCATTTTTATTGCTGTATTGTTATTTATTATTATTTTTTGAATATTCTTGATCTAATACTTGGAAGCAGAACCCTCAGATACAGACGGCTGACAGCACATGTATTTAACGGAACCTGATAATATGATAAAGCTAGAACCACAAGGCAATGTGGAAAGAATGGATTGTTTCCTAGATATTGCTGGAAAAATTGGCTCATGAGATGGGAGAAAAATAAGCTGGACCCTTTAACATCACTTTATACACAACAGTGGACCTGGTAGTCACTAAAGACTCAAATGGGAAGTGATAAAAAAAACAAACAGAAGAAAAATACAACAGAATGTTTTTGTTGAAAAAAATCTCAAGACCCAAATACTGACCACATAAAAAATCCACAGGTTTGAGTACAATAAAATATTTCAAAAATCTGAAAACTCTATTTGAAGGGTATCATTAAAAAATGTTGATAGTCAGGTGACTGACCAGAAGATTTCTGCAATATCTAAAATCTAGGAATGAATATCTAGATCTGCAAGGAACTCTAAGGGGTGGGGTGGGCAGCAAGGTTATGAAATTTAAAGAAAAATGAGCAAATGATATCAAAAGGCAAGCAACTCACAAAAGGGGCAAGCTTGAGGGACCAACAAATACATAAGGAAGTCCCTAAATCACTAGTAGTCAGACAAATGCAAATGAAAACATCAATGACCCAAATCAGAAGGAGGGATACTATCAAGTACTGATGAGATTATGGGGGCAGGAACTTATATTGCAGCCAAATTCTCACATGGGTCCAGAGTGGACAAAGTACTCAGTGTGGCAGAGGAGGCAAAGGCAACTCAGGGCCTATCTACAAGGAGACAGCTAATTCAAATGAGGTAGTTGTAAGCCACAGAATCCTACACAAGTTAGGAACGAAGGAAGCAATGTTCATACAGCGTAATACCAGCTACGCAATTAAACAGAACACACCAACCAACACAACATGTCTTACAAGAATTCAGTGTATATAAGAACATAGACAGCAAATACATAAGAACAGGTGCTTATAACTGGGCTGGCAGACAAAGGGAATTAAAAGTGGGAATCAAATGCCAGAAGAGAACAAATAAATAAACTAAAAGGTCCTACATGTACTAGTGATGATAATGTGCTCTGAACAGAGTGGCATGATAATACCATTTGCCAACCTGCAGGTCCAATTCAAGAATTAAAAAGAAAGGAAAGAGAAAAGTAAACCAGAAAAGCATTAGGACACTAAGTGAGCTTTAACTACTTAATGTCCATCTGGCAAGGTTTGAGTGCACAGAACAGGGACTAGTCATGGGAAACTCACTGCAGTCTGGCCTTTGTTTCCTTATCTACAAAATGAAAGGTAGGATTAGATGATTTACTCTTTAAGGTTGCTTCCAGCTCTTTCTAGATTCTACGAATTCATAGCTCCTCCCTAAAACTAAAAAAGCAGACTTTCAAATTGGAAAATAAATTGTATAGATCTTAGTTACCAACATCAGCAAAGTTAATCCTTCTCCAATAAAAAATAAATGGAAATATTTAGGACTAACAAAGTTCTCAGAACTATAAAAAAGAAAAAAAAGAACAAAACTGTACTCAAAATGCATTAATTCAACATTAATTACAGTGTTATTAATTAGGCATTATATAAAAAAGATCTACTAATGGTTTTAAAAAATTTGTTTTATAAGGATGGCAGATCTTACCCAATATATTGATCACATGGAACTCATCTCAAAGCTTGCCTTTCCTTCTAGAGAATTCCTCTATCAGAAAAGCCAGCATCCAAACAACACACAATACCTCTCCAGCTGACAGAAGGACCCAGTTTTCTGTGTTGATCTTGTTCTTCTAATGGTGTCCTGTCTACCTGAATTCCAGAGTCCTCTCTGCTTAAGGGCTGTTGATCATCTTCGTCTCCACTGTCTTCAGACCAGATCTGATTTAAAAAGAAAATATGCTTACCCTTACAGAATATAACACTTACAGCTATTTAGGTAAAACATTAAGAAAACTTTGGAAGAAAAGCAAAACGTTGAAGTAACATGGACAGAAAAACAAAAATTAAATGAAATTTTTTAAAAAATCCCTGGAAAATGGCTATTATAGGGATGGAATTATTATTATTATTTTTCTCTTTTTCTATAATGATGTTGGCACCCTAATGAATGGAATTAATTTTGGTGGCAAAAAATATAGGGAAATGTTTTTGTTGAGAAAAATTTCAAGACCCAAATACTGACCCATATGAAAAATCCACAAGTTTGAGTACAACATAATAAAATCATGGATGCTATTTGAAGGATATCATGAAAAAATGTTAACACTCAGGTGACTGACTAGAAGATATCTGCAATATCTAAAATCTAGAAATGAAAGATTACAGGTGCTTAAGAGACACTGGTATTTACTCCTTTTAATTTCTTAGTACTAATGATTTGGCTCAAAATTCTAATAAGTAGAGTTATTAATAATAACTACTTCGGCTTAGTGAAGAGTGTTCCTATTTTTACTAAGTTGATCCAGGGCAGAAGGACCCATTAAAATCATCTATATCACTTGGCATATATTTATATTTTCAATAGCAAAACTACTGCCACTTACTGGTGTGTCCACGTTTGGACCAAGGTCAATTTCTTCACCTTCCATCAAGTATTTTCCCCAGTCAAAATCATCTTTTTTTTCTAAAATTTAAGAGAAGAATTTCTTCAGCATTACCATAAATAACTGAAAAAAATCCCAAAACTATAGCAAAAAAGGCCAATAAAACTCAAAATAAAATACACTCAGGAAATGAAAGTACAAAAATATTAAAACAATTAATAAATTGATATTCTAATACATTTTACACTTTAATTAACTCACTCTTAAAGGTGAGTTTTCTCTTCAAATAATTGAAGGTAGTTTAACTTACAAAGTTAGAACTTATATAGTCATCCCTCAGTATCTGAGGGGAACTGGTTATAAGACCCCCACCCCTGCTAATACAAAATTCCAAGGATGCTCAAGTCCCTTATATAAAGTAATAGGTATACACATATCACCTTCGCACATCCTCCCGTATACTTTAAATCATCTCTAGATTACTTATATTACTTAATACCATGTAAATAGTTGTTATACTGTATTTTTAATTGCTGTATTGTTATTCATTTACTTATTTTGAATATTTTTGATGTGCAGTTGGTTGAATCTATGGATTGGGAACCTGCAGATACAGAGGCTGATGGCATTTTAAACGAAATCTTGCAATTGCATCCAAAGCAAAAGAAATATTTTAGTTTCACAGATTTTTACAACTTTTAATAAAATCTCAATGTCTAGTAGTTAAGTAATAAAATCAATTTCTCTTTTATTTCTTATATGTTAAACCATCCATCTGGAACATACCCACTTCTTTGTCTCTTGGTGTTTCCACATAATTGCTGTTCGAAGGAGAATCAGACAGACACAGAAGAAGTGACAGTATGGAATAATGTGCATCTGTCTTTAAACAAAAAATGAAGAACATGAATCACTGAGGTTAGTAAATGCTTTCTAAACTAGATTTGAGTAAATAAAACTCCATGACAGTTATGTCTCTAATTGTTTTCCTGGTTTGAGAAAACATGAGTTATACCAAAATAAAGTATAATCTCCAAACTTTTTTTATAGTTCAAGTATTTACACATAAGGAGCTTCAAAGCTATCTGAGGTCTGAGTTCTATGTTTCTTTTTTTTTGAGACAGGGTCTCGCTATGTCACCCAGTCCGGAGTGCAGTGGTACAATCTTAGCTCACTGCAGCCTGGAATTCCTGGGCTCGAGCGATCCTCCTTCCTCAACCTCCCAAATAACTGGGACTACAGGTGCATGCCACCACACCTGGCTAATTTTAAAAAAATGTTTTTTTAGAGACCAGGTCTTGATATGTCACCCACGCTCATCTTGAACTCCTGGTCCCAAGTGATCCTCCTGTCCTAGCCTCCTGAGTAGCTGGGATTACAGGTGTAAGCCACTGCACCTAGCTTGATTCCTGTATTTTTAACAAGACATCTGAAAAACTGAAAACCTTTTTTCTAAGATCTGGAACATGACAAGGATGCCCACTTTCACCACTGTTTCAATACAGTACTAGAAGTTCTAGCTATGGCAATCAGACAACAGAAAGAAATAAAGGGCATCCAAATCGGAAAGGAAGTCCTTGTTTGCAGACAATATGATCTTGCATCTAGAGAAACCTAAAGATTCCACAAAAAAACTATTAGAATTGATAAATTCAGTCAAGTTGCAGGATACAAAAGCAACATATAAAAATGAGGAGCATTTTCATATGAAATGGAAAAAGAAAATCTGAAAAGGAAATGAAGAAAGTAATTCCATTTATAATAGCTACAAATAAAATAAAACACCCAGGAATAAACTTAACCAAAGACGTGAAAGATCTCTACAATGAAAACTATAAAATATTGATGAAAGAAATTGAAGAGGACATAAAAAAATGGAAAGATATTCCATTCTCATGGATTGGAAGAATCAGTATTGTTAAAATGTCCATACTACCCAAAGCAATCTACAGATTCAATGCAATCCCCATCAAAATACCAATGACATTCTTCACAGAAATAGAAAAAAATAACCCTAAAATTCGTATGAAACTACAAAAGACTCAGAATAGCCAAAGCCATCCTGACCAAAAAGAACAAAACTGGAGGAATTACATTACCTGACTTCAAATTATACTACAGAACTCTAGTAACCAAAACAGTTATGGTACTGGCATAAAAACAGACACATAGATCAATGAAACAGAACAGAGAAGCCAGAAATAAATACACGCATCTGTAGTGAACTTATCTTCGACAAAGTTGCCAAGAACATATGGTGGGGAAAGGACAGTCTCTTTAATAAATGGTACTGAGAAAACTAGATAACCATATGCAGAAAAATCAAATTAGACCTTTATCTCTTACCAAAAATCAAATCAAAATGGAGTCCAAAAATACATCCTTATATTTATGGTAAATTTGTTTTTGACAAAATTGCCAAGACAATTTGATAGGTAAAGATAGCCTTTTCAACAAATAGCGCTCAGATAAGTTGTGTATCTGTAAGTAGAAAAAAATTAACTTAGACCCTTTCCACACAACATATACAATAATTAAGTGAAAATGGATCACAGGCCTAAATCCAAGTGTTAAAGCTATTATATAAAACTTCTAGAAGAAAACAGAAGAAACATCTTCATAGCTTTGGGTTAGGCAAAGAGTTCTTATACACCAAAAGCATAAGCCATAAAAGAAAGAAATTGATAAAATGGACTTCATTAAAATAAAATTTAAAAAAAATTTTTTTTTTTTTGAGACAGAGCCTCACTCTGTTGCCTGGGCTAGAGTGCCGTGGTGTCAGCCTAGCTCACAGCAACCTCAAACTCCTGGGCTCAAGCAATCCTTCTGCCTCAGCCTCCTGAATAGCTGGGACTACAGGCATGCGCCACCATGCCTGGCTAATTTTCTCTATATATTTTTAGTTGTCCAATTAATTTCTTTCTATTTTTAGTAGCGACAGGGTCTCGCTCTTGCTCAGGCTGGTTTCGAGCTCCTGACCTTGAGCAATCCTCCCACGTTGGCCTCCCAGAGTGCTAGGATTATAGGCGTTAGCCACCGCACCCAGCCAAAATCAAAAAAACTTTTGAGCTTTAAAAAAACATCACTAAGAAAATGAAAACCCAGAGACTAGAGGAAAATATTTCTAAACCATTTTTCTGATAAAGAGCTTGTGTGAAAAATAACTTGATAACTCAATGAGAAGAAAAATAACTCAATTGAAAAGATGCTTAACATCACTAGGTATTAGGGAAATGTAAATCAAAACCATGAGATATTACTACATACTATCTAGGATATCTATAATCAAAATGACAGGCAATAACAAGTGTTGGTAAGGATGTGGAGAAACTAGAACTCTTATACATTGCTAGTAGGAATATAAAATGATGCAGTCACGTTGGGAAACAATTTAGTAGTTTCTTAAAAGGTTAAACCTAAGCCTACCATATAAACCAGCAATTCCACTCCTAGAAATCTACCAATGGGGAATGAAGACATATGACCACACAAAGCTTATATGAGCAGTTCACTATTTATCATAACCCAAACCTGGCAACACTCTAAATGTCATCCACTGTGAATAAACAAAATGTAGCGCAGGCACATAAAAGAATACTATTCAGCAACGAAAAAGAAGAGAACACAGACATATGCTACAACATGTATGAAACTCAAAAATTTTATGCTAAGTGAAAGAAGCCAGACACAAAAGACTGCATATTGTATGATCTCATTTACATGAAATGTCCAGAAAAAGCAAATTTATAAATGCAGCAAGCAGATCAGAAGTTATCTGGGGTTGGGGTAGGAGCAGACACTAACTGCAAAGGGGCTTAAGGAAAACTTTTGGGTACTGGAAATGTTCTAAAACTAGATTGTTGTGATGGTTGCATAACTAACTATATTAAAAACCAGGGAATTGTATATTAATGGATGAATTCTATGGTATGGAAGTTATATAGCAACAGAGCTGGAAAAAAGTGTGAAGCTATTGTTACTCTGTAACAGATGTGTCTAAGATGCCACACAGCAAGACAGGAAAGGGTAACCACCCCTTCCTCGTGTAAGTGGGGTGGGAACCGCCGACAGAGAGGTGGATAGCAAAGCGGACAGGACTACATAGATTTATTCATTCCTTCAGCAAATACGTATTGTCTACTGTGTCTAGGCGCCTCAGAACAAATCAATCATAGAGCCCTGCACTTACAAAGCTTGCATGTTACCGGGCGAGACAGGCAACAAACGACTACAAACACAACAAAGAAGTGAAATACATAGTATGCATCGAGACAATACTTGAGTTTAATATTAAAGGTTGAGCTTCCTCAGGCAGGAGAAAGGGGAAGAACAATGCAGTGAGGCCTAGGATATGCCACAGCAGAGAGAGGGATTGTGGTCCTACTATGTTCAGGGAGCCCATAGCTGGCGGTGTATAGAAAAATGACCTGAGATGGCAATGGAAGGTCAAAGCAGGAGTCAGAAGTTACACGCACTCTCTCACTTATATGTCCTGCATAACACAGTTATTTAATTGGTACAAATTAAACTGAGAGTAAGTCGTTTGCCCTGCCAAAATGGAGACAGTAATACGATAGTACCTAGTGAATACAGTTTTTATGGGATAAACAGTGCCCTAAAAGTGCTTGCCATTATGAATATTTAGGTGTGACAGGGTCTAGATGTTCAATTCTACTGTCTACCCAGAAAGCTATAAGAAATTAATCAAGAAAATATCTAAAAAAGATCTGCCTCCTCGTCCCAAATGGTCCTAGCAGGAACAGTACATGGAAGTACATTTCTGTTCCTCAGGGTATGAATTCAGAACACTGCAGCTCTCTCTTTCTTCCAGAAATACCTTTACAGGCCTTTCCTTAAATTGATGAACAATTTTAAAAAACTGTCTAAAGCTCTCTTCCTGAAGATACCAATTCCCACAGTGTTGACAACGAGACAGCCTATCAATAACAGGATATTCTTCAAAGGTTATCATGAGGATTAAATGAGTGAATACATGTGTGTAGTAAAGGGTTAAATAAGCAGCTTGTGTTGCCCAAACCCTGACATCCCAGAGGTCTTTAGGAATGACCCTTGATGGGCTCCTGGGATAACCTATGAGCCCTTGGACTATCCTGCTGAGAAGGGTGTTTCTGCATGTCAAAGGCCTGGGGCCACGCTGTATCAGTTTGACCAGAGAGTTTATGTTAACAACATAACTTAAGGTGAATGCCTGTTTTGACCTCTGAGGGGCTGGAGACTGAGTATCTAAGGTCAGTGACGCAGGCACTCTCTGCCTACGTGACCAATCCCCAATAAAAACCCTGGACACCAAGGTTCAGGTGAGCTACTCTGGTTGGCAACACTTGGCACATGTTGTCACACACCTTCACAGGGAGAATTAAGTCTATCGCTAGGTAACTCCACTGGGAAGGGACATCTGGAAACTTGGGCCTAGTTTCTCCCAGACTTTGTACTATGCACCTTTTCCCTTTGCAGACTTCAATCTGTATCCTTTCACTGTAATAAACCATAACAGTGAGGATAACGGCTTTTTTTTGAGTTATGTGAATCCTTCTGGTGAATCATTGCACCTAAGGGTGGTCTTTGGGACCCCCAGCACAATATGAAAGTGCACCTGGCATTAATAAGTGTCTATAGGCAGTTATTTCCAAGCTCTGGGAAGCCATTTGAAAGTTTTCAGATGTCTGAACAGTGCTATTATTTGTGCCCATCTCTGATCTCTATTTCCACAGTAGGTCTGAGGCAAAAAGCTGATTAAACAAGAACAAGCTCTTTCATCACAAGCCAAGGCACACTTGGTTTGATGGCAATACTGAAGTCAATTTCCCTCTGGGAGGCTGAGGAAGGCAGATCGTTTGAGCTCAGGAGTTCGAGACCAGCCTGAGCAAAAGTGAGACCCCGTCTCTACTAAAAAAAAAAAAAAAAAAAAAAAAAAAAAAAAAGAAAAGAAAAGAAAAGAAAAAAAAGAAATTAGCTGGACAACTAAAAAATATATATATAATAAATCAGCCGGGCATGGTGGCACATGCCTATAGTTCCAGCTACTCGGGAGGCTGAGGCAGGAGGATTGCTTGAGCCCAGGAGTTTGAGGTTGCTGTGAGCTAGGCTGACACCACGGCACTCACTCTAGCCCGGGCAACAGAGTGAGACTCTGTCTCAAAAAAAA
>CAUYRT010033081.1:0-79017 GCA_963574885.1 Lepilemur ruficaudatus
CTAGCTCACAGCAACCTCAAACTCCTGGGCTCAAGCGATCCTCCTGCCTCAGCCTCCCAAGTAGCTGGGACTACAGGCTCATGCCACCATGCCCAGCTAAGTTTTCTATTTTTTGTAGAGATGAGGTCTCACTCTCCCTTAGGCTGGTCTCGAATTACTGACCGCAAGCAATCCTCCTGTCTCATCCTCCCAGAGTGCTAGGATTACAGGCATGAGCCACTGCGCCCAGCTTTATCCTCTTTCTTAATGGAAAAATAAGGACTTAGGGAATTTAACTTTTGTTTTACAGGTTTACTTTATACAAAAAAAACACTTTCCAAGTCAATAGTTGAGGCATACAGTTGAAACAAAACTAGCTCCCTCATGTCTTTTTCTGACTGTCCCTTTTAACAATAATGATGATTCCTGTTAATAATAAAATCCAACAGCAAAGCAGTTTTTCTGACTGTCATTCTCTTGTACTAACCATGAGTCTCCACTCAAAGTAGTAGTCCACGAATGGGTTTGAGAAAGAAATAGATACAAGAAAATGGGTAATCTTCGAAATGTCCAAGATTAAATAAGCAGTGGGAAGTCCCTCTTAGAGGAACTAGAATCTTCAAGCTGGGAGGAGAAATATGTTTGTAGAGTGGTGGGAGTAGGCCAAGAAGATGATGTCCAAGTGTTTGCTGTATACGAAACCAAGGAGATGCTGATGGCCCGTGCCATGAATTTCTCATCCTTCATCCTCACTAAATTAAATCCATAAATCAGCTGTTTTGTAGGGATCCATTTTTCCATTTTAAAACACCTTTGCCTTTAACCAAGAACAAAGCCCAAAGAGAAGAGATCTAGAAAAAAGTCACATTAGCTGAAGTTTCAAAGTACATGCTGTTTATGAGTTCCTCCACATGTAACATAAACCTTTATCTTTTTTCATAGGGAGGCAGTCTATATAATTTAAGGAGCCAGGGGTTAAAATCAGAAGATATGAGTTGGAATCCTGGCTTGCTACTTAGAGTTGTGTAACCTTGACCTCTCTAATCCTCACTCTGTACATCTGAGAATCCTCAGCCTTGTGGTGAGGATTAAATGAGATAACATATGTTAACATAACCTAAAATATAATGGGCAAAACATAAATATCTACTGCCCACTCATAGCTCAATTCCAACAAAAATTTGTCTCAAGCAAAGGTGAGGCCATTCCTCGTAGATAATTGTTATTTTGGACTGACAGCAATAATTCTTAGCATTTTCATTCCACCAGTCATCTTTAAAATGATCTACAAATTCTGATTTGCCTAATTCTTCTCACTCCTCTTCCTGATCTCTGTCTCAATTGCCTAAATGCAGATTCATCAATAAACTAGGCTGCCTGATATGGTCACTGCAATTGTTTATGAGTTTCATGTTGAAACCAAGGCATCTTTATAAATGAGTACAGGATAAAAAGGAGAGGTTGAGAAGGGGAGTAAGCATGATCCCATTTATTCCAGAAAGCCCTGCATGGTGAAGGTGATTGCGGGATACTACATGAAAGAGCCCTCAAAGGATTTGTCCCAAAAGGCAGCATAAGAAGAGCATTATAAACAGAGGGACGAGAAAAGGAATACGTGAACAAACAACTTGGGAGAGTTTATTTCTGGTTGAGGAGGTCAGGCAAGACTTCATGGTGGAGATTGCCTTCAAGAGGAACCTTGAGAAATGGGTAGTATTTACACAGAACTTGAAGGGGAAAGGAACAGCATCTTCAGTGACAAGAGAGCTTTGTGAAGAAACGCACATATTGAACACAATGTGAAAGGAAGCTCAAAGAAGCGAGGCACCAAGGAATGGGTATATTTTCACACCATCAGCCTAAAGCTGGCACTAAAGATACTTTCACCTATTCAACCCTGGTAAATCTCACCCAGAGCATTAAGAGTTGCTTGGATGGCAAGGGAATGGAAACATAAAAGGCATAAACATGTCAACTTTATTCTCAATGCACATTCACTTCCGTCATTACCTCTACCGACAATCAGCATTTTCTGAGCGCTGACCATGTGCAGAAGGCACTCCACTAAGCACTGAGGACATAAAATGACATAAAGCATGAATCTTGTCCTCAAGGTAAAATGAAAAATTAATCAAATATGATTACTTTTAACAAATATGATCACTTTTAAACAAAAGTGATTTCTCTTCTACATGCAGGCACAGGCTCTTAAAAAAAAACCCATCCAGTATTTCTTTCATCAAAAACCCCAAGGGTCAACACTCTCCTACCCAAGAAAGATCTTCCAAATCTGAGCACCTGTACTAGTCAGGGTAGATTTTTTTCTGCAGTCCTTCTTCCTATGTGAGCTTAAGGAAAAATCAGAATACAGCTGTAAACAAAATCAGAAGAGGACTGAAATGTTCTCCATTCCCCTTCAAGCTCAGAAACAATTCTGGAGTGGCTAACAAGGTGATAAGAGGGACAGCCGCAAACCTAAAAGACATCAGCTGTGGCTCCACAGAACTCATGGGTAAAGCTGATCTGCATGACAACAAATCCAAGAGTAAGGGCTGCAGTATCTCCCTGATTTGGATGTTTTGCCTGCATAGGGCCGGCCAATAGATACTTGGAAATGCAGATCAATGAGTACATGTCTTAGCTTTCTCCTAAATATTCAGCACCTCACACCACTGTATAGCCCACCAAACACCACGAGAGAGTCCAAACCACACTCATAAATCTTCTCTCTCATCTCCAATGGCTATTAGCAGATGTCCAAAAGAGAGCTAGTGTTTTTACTCTTTTGTGGTTTATCTTTTTAAAGGAACACAGATCCATAAATCTCGGGGTTTTTTGTCTTGCCTCTGTACATTTAGGTTCACATTTATTTTAAAACAGGGAAGGGAGGAAGCCAAAAAGGAAGGATGTGAGAAAACTATTAACCCAGCCAGCCTAATAATCAGTGATTAAAGTTATAGTCAGAGAAGAGCGACATCTTAATGCCTCCCACCCTCTTGCTTTTCTTCGTGCCTTTGATATTCTACTTCAGGCACTGAGAGGGAGGGCAACGGGGCTAGTGAGTTCTAACCAGCACTAAGATAATTGCACCATTCACACCCCTCACCAGTCAATCAGGGTCTGCTTATCCAGCCCCGTTTATTAATAGTTTTCCTACATTTACAGTGTTACAAAGGAGTGAAATGAGGCTTTCTCTCCAAAACAAGAAATGGGGCACCCTCAATAAAGACTAAGTGGATCAGACGATGATTGTAGAACTGAGGGCCACTTGCCCTATTTCACAGCCACACCTGTGTCTAGGGTGTCAGGGACAGCATTCTCCTTGAGTTTCCTAACTTTCAACACCAGGCCTGCATCAGTGCTGGGAGAGCTTTGAGAACGGGGTAAACGCAGCTTGCCCTGCATTCAACCATCATCTCCAACCCTTGTGTGCGCTCCGTAGACTAGATCTCCTCATATCCGAACCACTCTTTTTGACCTCTGGCCCAGGGACCCGCTACTAGTCATACAGCAGTTTAAAAGTGATAGAGTCTTACTGTACATGTTAAAATGCTCAGATAACATAATGCTTACAGCAATCAGGTGCCTTATCAATCATCCTGGCCAGCGGTTTTCAAATATGGCCGCACCTTAGAATCCTGGGGAAGATTTCTAAATGACCACTTCCTGGATCCTTCCCCAACGGATTTTAATTTAACTATTTGGGGTTGTTGTTTAGTTTTTGTGTATTTGTTTTTGTTTGGGCTCAATGGATGATTCTGTTATTGAATTGGGTTAAGAATCACCAGTTTAAACTCTTGTCACTGTTACAGAAATGGGAAAATCGAGACCAGAGTCAATGGTTTGCACATGGCCCACAAAGTAGCACAAGCAGAACCAAATATAAGCCTCTGATGCCTAAGATGACTACCTCTTTCATTATCATGTAGGCATCCGCTGGACAGCCTAGAAAAGCCTAACATTTTTAAAGACCCATTACATATGAAGGGATTACTCTGGGCTCTGAGATACATGAATGGGCCAAATGCACACCACTGGCTGACTTAAGGGACATGCATTGCAAGGTGACTTGTGGGGCAGAGCAATGGAGGGGGAAACACTGAAATGAGATTCAGTGGATGAGACTCTGCCACATGCATGTGGCTTTAGGCAATGTAGCTAACCTTAGGACTATTTTCATAGTTTTAAATGGCAATTGTTGGGGAGGACAGGTAATCCCCAAGAGGGCTGTCAGCATCAATGCTCTATCACCCCATGCCATGCACCCACCCCACATGCATATACCTAAGTTGCACACACACACATTTCATGCATTTAAGATCATTTTGGCTAATGTATTTGGTAGGTAAGTCACTGCATATACATATGCACACATGTATCAGTCTAGCGTGTGGGTGTGGGTGTTGTGTGTGTACTGGGACACACATGCAAGACACTGATCTCTAATCCAGAGGCACAAATTATTGGGACATGTGTGTGACCAGACTATGGCCCCTATAACGCAGGAGGATTGCTTCAGTATGTCTGGCCATTTTCGCAGAGTATGATTTGCTATGGGAGAAAGAATGAAAGACGTCACTGAAGCTTCAGGTTTCTTCTGAGACTTCTCTTCTCCCATCCTCTAACAATGGAGTGCTTTTATCCAGCCATTGTTTTAAAATCCCTCCTCTCAGAAAGAAACAGGATCTGATTTCCTAAGAAATTCTAACCAGCTGAAGCCCTGAGAGGGTCTACTCTCTATAAAGATTGATGAAAACTTTAAGCTTGATGTTTCTTTCCACAGAAGGAAATTCACAGTCCAAGCGAGGCAGTGAGCAAAGACATGCAGGATGGTGTGACGATAACAGTTCGCCTTTCAGGAGTTGAGTGAGCAGCCCAGTGGGTTAATTAATCGAAACCTTAAATTGTCCTAATCTAGGAAGCTCTCTGCTGCAGATATTCTCCCCACCACCAAGCTGGACTCTCAGGAGAGTCAAAGCCTGTAGCTTCCCTCTCCTTCCAAGTCTGCCATTCCCACAGGGCTGGCCTGGCTTCTCTTCCTGTCCCCTCTCTTGGGACTCCTAGGCACAGCCTCGTCACTATGCCTCCACTGCCCTGCCCCTCAAGTCACCGTGGAATGCACAGCTCTTGAGCCAGCCTGTGGTGGGCATTCAATCACCCACATATCTTCAGGATATTCCCTTTATATGTAATGGACGTTTAAAAAGTCTTCAGGCTGGTCTTAGCTTCCTTTTGCTAATAAAATGAATATGAACCACAGTGTACAGAGAAATGGTGAAAGTGTAGATAAAGAGTAGAAGGATGGGGAGCAGATGAAGATGCAAAAAAATTTAGGGAAACATCAATTTTGAAGTCATCTTTCCTTAGGCACCACCACTGCAGTTTAATCAGGCAGTGACTGACGACGTCTCCCCAGCATCCCGACACCTGGGCATCCCCAGGAGTAAAAACTTCTAAAATACCAGGCCACTCCAGAAAGGCTACCAAAAAGCACTGTGTGAATCCCCTAGGAATAACTGAAGCCCTCTTCATCCAGCACTCCCCGTTGCCATCCCAGAAAGCAGCTGGTGTCTGAAGGGCACGGCAGCTTTCTACCTCCCTACTCCAGAAACACATGGGCTAGGCTGGTCCTCCATTCTGAGTAGCTTGGCCTGGGCTAGGATCCAGTTCTCTCCTTGGACACAAACCAACTAACAGCTGTCCCTTTCTTTGTAATGGCCATCACCAAAGTTAGTTGCAATCCAGTGGTCTAAGATGAAAACAGAATCATTTGCTTATTCTAGAGGCAAGTCTAATAAACAGGGCTATAGGAATCATTAGCTGTAGAATCACTAAAGCAGAAATTATGGCTTCTTTCTTCTCCTTTTAAGAAGACCCTGGCTTTATGCTCTGGCCTTGTTGTTTGGAATCTGAAATTCCTAATAAAAGAGCCAGCCGTCCCTGTGTTGCTCTTCTCCCTAAGGGATGTGAGAAAGAGCAGGAGGCTTGTCCCTTACACTACCTTTCCTCTCCATTTGCTCTCCGTCCCCTGCTCTCCTTCTCCTACAAAATTCCTATTTATTCTTTAAGACATGATTTAAATACCAACCCCTCCAGGAAGCCCTCCTCACTCTCCCAGCCATCTCTCCTTTATAGATCTTCCCTAAGTATATGATTATCTCCTTACACACATCTACCCTACGAGATCATGAGCTACTGGAAGGTACACACAAGAGCCAATTCTTTTTCGTAACACAAAGTTTGACAAATACTGGTTATTAACAAATGTTTGTTGAATAATTGAGAAGAGCAAAACACATAAAAATTAAAAGAAGAGGATAGTATGAAAGAGAAGAGTTATTAAAAAAGAGACAAAACAAAAGGAAGAGGACATAAAAAATAAGACAGAGAAGAATCAGTTTTGAGAAGCACCAGAATAAGAGCACAGAGAATGAAAAGGGAAGAGGCAAAAGATGTACATGGGTGGAAGAGTGAAAGAAGAGAGGAAAAGGGTGAATGTTCCGATTTTTTTTTTTTTAAAGACAAAGCAGAACTGCTAGGAGTCTCAAAAGTAGAATACATGCAGAACCACCAATGTTAGCTATGGTCTATAATCACATGCAGGGAGAGTACAGACCCATGATGGCCAGCAACTTTGGCACCACCTAGGAGCTTGTTAGACATACAGAATGCTGTGCCCCACCTCAGATCTACCGAATCAGAATGTGCATTTTAACAAGATCCCCAGATGATTCTGATATACAATAAAGTTTGAGAAGCACTAATGTAGACATTTGAGACCCACAGATAACGTGCACATTTCACTCTCATCAGTGGTGTGGTGTACAAAGCACTGGCACTAAGGGGCTACACAACCTTAGGCAAATCACTTAATGTCCCTGGATCTCAGTTTCTTCATCTTTATTCAATGAGGTCAGAGCAGATGCTTTCTAAAGTGTCACAGAGCTCTGATATTCTTGATCTCATCTAACAGTATAATTCCAGCACTTCCCATACCCACCAGGACAAACAGTAGCATCGTTGACTAATTAATATTTCACTTCTTCTCTCCCTTCATTCATTTAATATTTTCTGAGTATCTATTATGTGCCGGTCGCTATGCTAGGTGTAAATGATTCCAAGATGAATAAAACATCTCTCTCTCCCTTGAGGAGCTCACACACTTCTTAGGGAAACAGAGCATATCAACAAAGTTCAGATAAAGTGTACTAAGAAGCATGAACAAGTGCTGGTGAGCACAGACAGCAAATCCATCACATGGCCTGGGGCAGTCGTGGAAGTTTCAACAAGGGGACAATATGTGCACTGGGTCCCTTTTCTGCCAACCTAAGCCGAAAGTGCTAGGAAGTGAAAAGAAAAAAATAGGGTGGTTGGAGAACATCAAGGACACAGCCAAAGGTTCCTGAACACACGTCTCTGAGTTCACAATCCCCCAAAAGTTCACCACACAATGGATTTTGTGTAATGGCCACAGACATACCATTCACAGCCCACAGGTGAACCTCAGACAGCCCCCCCACCCCACCCCCAGGCAGAGTATGCCTCCCCCTCACCCTGCCTACATTCTGCTCTTCTATCTTCGGCCTCCTTCTGGAAAATAATATCAATTCAACCGCTAATCTACTCTCCCCGGAGACTTCTTCTTGTGGTTGCAAAGAGGAGATGCACTTTAATAAATGTGAACAATTCATTAGACCAGTAACTCTTTTGATCTATATTTATTTACAGAGAGAGACAATACCAGTAGCCGTCGTATGCACAGCAGCAGAGACTGAAAATGTAGTTTTCCGAAAGGAAGAAATTTCTAGAATTCTTAAGGGTGGTGTAGAATGGCACTGAAGAAAAGGAGGAGCTTAATTTTTCCAGCTCATCCACTCCTGACCGGGACAAGATACACAAGATGAGTGGTTTTGTCGGGCCCCGGTCTTCATTATTAAGGAGAGAAGGCTATCACTCAGAACAATACTTTCCCAAACCTTTAGAATACTGAGCTCAACCCTAGCTTCTTTCTCTTCCCTGGCTTCTAGATGCTTATTTATGCCTATGATTTCTTCACATACAACTTGTCTATTCCCCTGCCTCCTTTTATATTTCATAGTCCATAAATATTAACAACATTTGTGCTTTAACCTGTTAATAGTAGTGGATATGACACCTTCATTTTCAGATTCTCAAACAAGAAAATAGAAAAAAAAAAATCCGGCCCCCCGAGTTTGTGATATTCATGGAGGAACTGGAAGAATGTTTTACAAGGTAATATGTGGCCAAGGGCTAGATCGGCTCAGTCCTGCTTTTCCCTGTCAAACACCACTCATTCCACCAACCAATTTCAGTCCATGTGTCCACCTCCCAGGTGCCCTCTGCCCCTCCCCACACAAGTTGAGTGCCTGTACATGAAGGTCAAGGAAGACGATCAAGGTTCTGAAGCCATCTTTCTGGAGGTAAAGCAGGAACACAAAATTGAGGTTCCTGCTGTTCATCCCTTCTCCAGAGGAAGGCGCTCTTCTCAATCAGCCTAAAGGAAAGGCACTTGGCATGCAAAGTAGTGAACAGAGAGATTTTTCTTTCTCCCCTTCTCCTGTAATTTTGTCTCCTTACTTATTCTCTCTGCCTGCATCCACCCTGACAAAAATTACATACATACATACAGTAGCAAAGCAAGGTTCTTCGAACAGACAGGCTTGCTAAGGCTAGGACCAACGGGAGAGAAAAAATTAGCTAATCCAATAGCACACCCTGCTCCTCTCCTTGCATGTTAACATCTATACCTAAACTGCCATATCGTTCTGTAGTCACAGATCCATCACGCTTTTCCACACCTGAGACACACACATAGAAGATAGCCACGATGTTCTGCTTCCCTTGAAATCACCAATCGAACATCCTTAGCTGTGTTTTCCTGGGAAGTCTTTATTTCTCTTTTTTTTTTTTTCCCTTAATCGCATATCATGGAGGCTCCTCATTGAAATTAAATTTGCTCTTCCTCCCACCAGCAGCTACATTTCTTTCCCATGTAACCCACACTATGTGGGGGGTGGGGGGGTGGGAGGCAGAAGGAGAAAAGACAAAATAGAACCCAGTCAGGTCTTTGTGCTCTGAGGGGGGAAAGGGAGAGATCAATGGCCCTGAGACAGCCCAGAACGCCACTGAGTCACAGCCTTATGGGGAATGTCCATGAGGATGGGCAACACCTGCCTCTCCACCAGGGTCTCCAAAATGGCTCTGGATGCCAAAAAGGTACAGACCACCTGTGGGGATTCCTCCTAGGGTCCTAACAAGCCCATTCCAGTTGAGCTACCTTTCCTTTCTCTTTGTAGCTTTGCCACCCACTTTTTCTTCTCTTCCTCAACACCCTCCCCTTTTAACCTATTCTCCTTTGTCTAGTCTTAGGGCCAACTAATGACAGCCTGGAACCCAGCTTAATCCATTGGTATTCAAGACAAATGAGGTGGCTGAGACCCTGTCAAAAGGCCTCCTTGTCAACCTCATCACCAGCAAACATTCCAAAGGACTTACCGGGTGTAGAGTACAAGTGTCACAGGCACTAAGGATGCAAAAGGGGCCATGTGCCCTGTGGATACCCTCCTCTCCTCGTCTACCTATATGTATGAAATCATTGCACATGGAGCTGCCTTTCTCACCCATACCTCTGTTCTATTTTGAAGTAAAATTAAGAGTTCATCCTCCTACTTGAAGGAGCAGAAGCAGATGGAGAACCAGCTCAGGTGTCTCTAAGGTGAGCACACACCAGATAACCTCAGCTATTTGTAGACATGGTAAAAACATGGTTCAAAGTGGGGTCCCACCTGCCCACTCTGATTACACTATGGTTACAGATTAGCATTTCAGCAATACAAGCTCAAAAGAATGGAACCTAGGAGAGGAGGACAGTGAATTTGGATTACATCCATCCTTTCTGGACAATAAAGAACTATCATCTACTGTCACGTTGAGTGACAAGGACCATCCACCACTTCCCCCACATCCCTTTAGTATTTTGGACTGTTTCAAAGGATTGTTATAAAAAAAATGTCATAAAAAAAGATCGGGGGGGATACTTTCAGAAAGACTATTGATGCTAATGATTCTGCTACACATTTTTGAAGATCTTCATCCAACCTGATTGCTGCATTTGGACGCCTCCGGAGTTTGGGGATGCATGGTCCGTGGAGCAAAGAGAAGAGCTCTGCACTCACCATCATGGCCCTCCAACCTATGGATGATCTGATTTTCTCAGGAGTTGTCTTAGATTGCATGAGTGACTAGCTGAAGAGTCATTAGCTAAGTCTTTTCCATTTTTCCTGCTATTTCTCTTTCCAAGTACATTAAAATATTGCCTAACCACATTTCACATATTGTAAAAATTGATGAAAGGGAAAAAATTAAAGTATTAATTCTATTTTTGAGGATACAAGACTAACACATGCAAACAGCACATCTCTTTGTTTAACACAAAGACTCACGTGTCAAATTCTGCACCCCTTCCACATGCACAGCATTTTAGAACTCTGCAAGATAGCCATTTTGCAAGAGTGTGGAAGTAACAGTTTGCTTGGAGGATGTGTGGGTATAAATAGATGTGTAGACAGAAGGAGAAATTTACAGCTCAAAAATAATAACACTCAAAAAATACAAATTAAAAGCAGTATTTTGACAGAATTCCTTCTTTCTGAGCTTAAGATTTAAGCCCTCTTAACCTGCAGCATCCTTCAATTCCAGGTGTTCTTAGAGCAGCCTGATTCCCCACCTAGACCTGCCCCTCTGCAATAGGCCTCCCGGGATCACTGGGCCCAGTGTAAACCCTTTAGACAGCAAGTGGATTTCAGGACAACAACCACAATGATCTCAATCATTATTTTTATTTTCTTAAAGGGCATAGAAAGGATGCCTAGGAAGGTAAAGATAGCAGACAGGGAGAGAGGCACAAAGGTCACAAGGGGAAAAAGCCAGCCTCGGGGGGTGGGGGGAAAAGATTTCTAGATTCCCATAAAAATCAGAGCCTTGTCTCTGGGTGAATAAAATGCTATTTAAATAGAAAATCACACAGGTCTCCTGGCTGGCTGTGTCTGCATGCATATACATACATATACATATATATATATATCCCTTATGCCATCCAACATCTTTCATGCCTACATACCCCCACCTCCACTGCCCCCCCAAAAACCCAAAACCTGTTAGATGAGAGAAGGAAAAGAAATAACATGGGAGATTTCCCTCTTTGCAATAAGCCTTTTCCCCAAAACATCATATTTTAATATCTTGTGACATTTTCTTCCCAAAAGATCCACTTGAGGGACTCCAAGAGAATGATAAAACAAGGAATCCCTACCCCAGGTGAGGAAAAAATAAAATAGAATTCGCCCTACCTTGGTTTGTAGAAGCCAAACCTCTAGACCGACAGATTAAGGGAGTGAGCATGTTGGGAATGTCCAGTCTCTTCTCGCTTGCATATCCACATAAGAAAGATGAAGGATAAATGAACGGAAGATAATTTAAAATCCAATTTAGCGTAAATTTTGTTTTAATCTTGTGTCTCGAAGAGATGCAGATTCAAAGAAAAAAGATTTAATGCAAAGGTAATTCAGGGTGTGGAGAGCAGCTCACAATGCAGAATCCAGAGTAATTATTCCGTGTGCATGTGAGGTTAGTGGCTGGAATATATTTTGAATGATTCTTCTGGCAATTATGGTTTTTGATTTTTGGAGCTTTAGTGGAGGAGGCTCTGTGTAGAGAAGCTGGGGGCCGGCTCCGTCCCTCCGTGGAGCATGGTCATTCCCAAAGCGTCCCCTTCCTAAGGGGGAAAAAGAGGCGGTCAGGGTTTGATTCGAGTGTCCCCCGGAGGGTGAGAAAAATGCATTCCGAAAAAGATATCAATTCGTTTTAAGGAAAAGGGGGAGGAAACCCCGCATTTCCCACAGAGTGCACACGAGAGGAATTGAAAACAGCTGGTACCGGTCTATAAATAATTCAGAAAAGGTCTGGCTATACCATTCCTGGGACAGGCATGGATGAGAGGTGGGAAAGCCAACCTGAATGGAAGAGGAGAAAGGGAGGGAGGGAGCGAAGGAGGGAAGTGGGAAGGAAGGAGGAAAGGAGGGAGAAGAGGCACCATAGAGCGACACACACACACAAGCAGAAACACAATCCCCACTTAACTCGCCAGCAAGTGCGGCCCCCAGCCCCATCTGCATTGCTGCTGACATGTCTGTCTCGCTCTCCCCATCGCCTCCAGCAGCAGCGCCTCCTCCCACCCCGGGCTCGTGCTGAATGGGTTCTGATTGTGCACGGGGTGCACACTGGGCATTTCTTGGAAGGGGCACACTGACACGCGCACACACACGCCCCCGACGCGCACGCGCCCCGCGCGCGCACTCACACTCACCCCCGCGCACACTCACCCCCGCGCACACTCACGCTGCCTCCGCGCTGATGTGCAGCGCACGGGGCTTCACCTGCAACGTGTCGATTGGACGGATGGTCGCGCGGGTGGCTCCGGCCCGAGGCACCGCTGCCCAGCCTCTGCTAGGTGAGGGGATTAACCCCCTAAAAAAGACCAGAGACAACCCTACTCTCTCATCCCCCACCCCTCCCCCCCTAAAAAAAGCCACGTCCAAATTAGCAAGTGCCGGGTGCTACTGTATTTAAGAGCTTTACCTAACACCAGGTTGGTTAACGGCTTCGCTGCTTCGACCCTTTATCTGCCTGACACCCCCAAACCCCAAAATCCAAAGGAGAGATTCCAGAGCGAATATTCACGTACCGGCTCTGAGCGCCTCCGCGATTGCAGTCTCCGGAGAGGGGTGGCCGGTGGCGGGGGATGGAGGGGTTTCCTTTCCTGCAAAGCAGGATTAATGATCCGTCTCGGGGGTTCTGAAGTTCACGACTCTTCTTTGCAAAGCCAAGGGATATGCATTCGGACGCCAGCACTTCGGGATTGTGGTGATCAAGGATCACCCTGACGAGCACTTTCCATAGAGCGAAGCCCCGAGATTTCCTAGAGGTGAAGAAGCCGAAGGAAGTGGTTTTTGAAAGGGGGTGGGGGGACCTTCCTTTCTCAAAAAAAAAAAAAAAAAAAAAGCTGGGGGGTGGAGAGGCAGGAGCCCAGATTCCAGTTGGTGATGCTCAGAGCCGGAGGAAGGGAAGCGGGCGGGGGCCGGCTGTGCAAGTCAACCGCGCGGCAGCGGGAGAGGAAGAGGAGGAGGGGAGGAGGGGGAGAGCAAAAAATGGTATTAATCACCGGGGACGGGGGGAGGGCGCGGAGAGCACAGGTTGCCTGGTCTAGATTTGGGTCTCACACTGGAAAACGTGCCCCCCACACACACCTACCTACCTCTCACACGCTGGCTCTGGTGGGATGAGAAACCCACGAAGCTAGGGAAGATGTGTCTGCTCCCGGGGGGGCGTGTGCGCGCGTGTCCTCTTTCTCCACACCCCCCACCCCACCCCACCCCCAAACCCCTTCACCCCCTCACTCCTATTGCTAAGACTCTGGCGGAGGCAGCTTCCCACGTCACGTGCTGGGGGAAGTGGGGTAGAAAGGGGGGAAAGGCTTAACCCGAGTCCGTGGCGCCTCCTCCTGGCCGCTGCGGGGAACAGCAGCGAGGGAAGGCTGCTCCGGGTGGGGTGAGGGGGGCGAGACAGTGCCCCCGGTGGGCGGGCGCGCTCGGCTGCGGAAAGAGTCTCGAAGGCGGAGCTGCAATTTGAAATTGACCCTGGCTTTATTTTTCATACATCTGCCTTTGCTTCGTACGTGCTTTCTGTGTGCTGGGCGCAGTTTGAGGCCAGGTTCTTGCCTTCAAGGAGCTTAAGATCTATTTTGAGCACACGAGGCAGAGGCGTAAAACGATATAAAATAAAATGAGGCAAATGGAATTAATGGCTAAATTGTATAGTGCAGGCTTATACACGTGCTTTTCTGACTGCTAGTGAAGGTTTGAGGAGTTTGTTTGTTTTTCCTTAAAGTTGATCCTGTTATTTAAAGACCTTGAGAAGATGATGAGACAGGTGAATAATGCCTACATGAAACTGGATTTCCTAACATTTACAAATCCACCCTCTTCTAAAAGGCAAACATCCATTCATTTCTCTTCCTCTGTTTTCTATTTTCATAGCACTTATCACCACCAGCAGTATTATTTATTTTTGATATTAATATTATTGCATATGCATCATTTTTATTCTCATCCATTGTCTTTTCAAAGATGTAGATTATTACAGTGGTGGTACATTTTCAGAATGGCTATATTATGGGCTTCCCACCAACATTCCTGAGGTGTGTCGTGCAAACACACAAGAAACAAGGCTGTGTGAAGTGGATACACCTCGCAGCTTGGAACTTGGTTGATGTAGAAGACATCAGATGTGTTTTGCTGTTCTATAGACCAGACAGCATTCATAATACTTCTGAACTACACTAATTCTTTTATGTTTCCTGATTTTTTCTTAGGCTTAATCTTTGAATCTAAGATTTTGAAGACACATACAAACCCATAAGCATTGCATGAAAGCACAAATGCAGTGTGTTCATATGCAAATTATTCTTTCTAAGCAATTGTTATTGTTGTTTTTCTAAGACAGGGTTAGAGCTGATCTTTAACCCCTTTGGAGAACTGCTGAACCACCCCACATTTGCTGTGCTTTCTTGGTATACAACAGCCATCCCAACCCCCTCTGTGTGCGGATTTCTAATTGTTAGAACGTGGATTCTACAGGGCATATAGAATGCAGAAAGCAAGGGCCCACTGGAGCTTTCCTGAAACATTCTTCCTACCTGAACTCAGTAATTCCATTCCCTACTCTTCACTTTTGCAAGTGTAAAGGGAAGAATGAACTCTCATACTCCCTCTACCTAAGTAAGTCCACCTTCCCCTTCAGCTTCTAGCTCAAGGCCCACCTCCTCTGGGGTATGTTTTGGTCAACCAAGCCTGAATTTATTTCTGTAACAATTTCAAGAATTTTAAAATGAGAGATGCCATCTCACCACCATCTCCTTTGACTCTCACCCCCTGCATTTGGAAATGTATAGAACAGTTTGCTTGATCGCTTATCACAATGACTGGGTGATACTTCTGGCATGTATCATCCAGGTGCCAGAAATACTAAACATACCAAATTGTGTGTTTGGTCCTGCGTTATGAAGAACTGGCCTACCAAAAGGAAAAATAATACGTTTCTAGCTATTCATGTTGAACCATATGAAACTACTGATATTCAATCACATGAAATTGCCAATCATATGAAATAGCTATGATTGACATATAATAAACAGACAATTTCATAAGGTTAGTCCTAAAATTATATTCTTATGTATATTTCCTGTCTTCCTGATTAGTTGTTTAGCTCCTTAAGGGGCTAGACCACCATCCAGGTTATCCATATAGTCACAGTACCTGGCTCAATTCCAGACATGTGGTAGGGTCCAATAAACATTATTGTTTTAATGACTATTTCAACCCACTTTCCCAACCAGTTTTTCTGACTCTGGAATAGCTAATTCTAGGGACCATGCAGATGGTGAAGTGGAAAATGGTATTCACTGCCCACTGCCCATGCAATGGGACCAAGACCTCTCTTCTTATTTTTCAGACTCCTTGTTACACAATTGTTCTTCCCACAAACAACCTTTGCCTCCATGGACCACAAACCTTTCCATAAAAGGATTTTAAGGACCACCCAGATGCATGGAATTTGAAACATCATTTCTTGATGTTGCAAATATACATCTCCTATCTCTTAGTCAAGTCAGGCAGCACAAAAAGCGATTCTAACAATACAAAATGTGGAATTATATTTCACAGCATTGTTTATTGAGGAAAAGCTCTTACCCAGGGCTGCAAATAACACTGCTGGAGGTATTCTGCCAGTTCACTTGACCTGAAGAGAGATACATACACTCTTGCCCATGGCCCAATCAGCAGACACAAAGCCCATGCCTTGCCTGGCCAAAACAACAACAACAAAAAAAAGTACATTTATCTGGCAACATTTTTTCAGATCAAACATCAGTACCAAAGGGTGGGGCCTGAAGCTTGTACAATTTGAGGTCCCTCTTAAAGAGAAAGAATATAAAATTTGGTGTGAAAGTGAGTATTTACTTAAAATGAGAAAATAAATCACAATGGTTTAAAAATTCTTTGATACCTATAAATGCAACAAAAATAAAACATTTAAATAATTACATTTATTAGTTAACTGACACTTCTGTAATACTTGTTTTTGTACATTTTTTTGACTACATACTCTTTTAGCACCTCTTCATATTATGATTTAAAGTATCATTTTCTACGAAGATAATAGAATTTTAAAAATCCAGTTTTTTCTCCAAAATGACCGTTTGAAAATTTTTTATTATAAAATAATTTGTAAAAATCTCCTACTTATGAGTAATAGTGCAATGTACATTTTTTTAGGATTATAGTCAAATTTGGAAAAACCTTTATCAAATTTCTTTTTTATATAATATGTAAGGTTACAAGGATTCAAGCTTTCTTGTACATTGACTAATCTTAAATATCCCTTGAATTGATGACTCTCATTAACTAGTTAGTAATGTGTTATAAGTTTTCCATTATCTTCATTAATGTCAGTGATGTGTCTCAAACCAGCCAGAAATTTATATCTTTTCTCAATATGTTCATATGATTCACTCCTTTTCATTAATTGGATTATCAAAAAATCCAGGAGCCTACTCATTACTTCTATTCAAAATTTCTCTTTTTTTCTTAAAAAATTTTACTTTTGGAATGATTAGGGGGAAAAAATTGCAATTTGCTCCTAGATGTCAGATTAATTTCTACTGATGTCAGTGCTCATCTTTATCTCTTCTGTTTCATATTACATTAATTTTTATCTGAGTTTTCTCTTAATTCTTCAATAATTAAATATAGATAATAAAAGATGGAACTCTTTGAATATGCCCAAACAAGTCTGTAATTTCTCACTTGTTTTAGTAAAATGTCCCAAGATATCTTTCCAAATTGCAATTAAAGTAGCACGATCAAGCTTTATCAACTCTTTGAATAAGCTTTTCTACATGCCTATGTTTGAGTTTCTCTTCCAGCCTATGAAAAATTTTAGAACCTGACTGTCGAGGTACTTGTGTTAGAAGACTTGAGTAACTTTCTAATGGGAAACGTTACACTTAGATTCTTTAAAGAACTGGAACTCTTTAAAGAAATTTGAACTCATCATATGTGTTTAAAATATTCCATTTGTGAAACACAACTGAAAGAGAAAAAAAAGTGTTACAAAATACCAAAGTGGTCAACAACCCGAAATAAGGGAGAGGCTGCTTTTTCTCCAACTAGAATATGGAGATAACCCACAGAACATATGTCCTGTGACACCTTCATATCACACCTGGATATGAAGTGCCTTTCCTTCGTGGGGACAGCTAGCAATAACCTGACTACAGGGGACTGATTGCAAGCCTCATAGGTATAGCACACTAAACCCAAATTAAAGTATTCCCCATTCAACTTCTTCTTGGCTTCATCTCAAAAATGCTGACCACCAGAGTGAGGGGAAATTTGACAGGGAGTTAGAATGGAAAGAGGCAGCAATCTTAAATGGTTACAATTAAAATACACTGCTTTTGCAAATTTTACTGAAACATTCGACACATAATTAGAGCCTCCCCCGCAGCCTTAAAAGGGGCCTCAAGTGAGGGGCTGTCAATCCAAAGCTGTATTAGCTTCAAAGTCAGTCTGCCTCAGTTCGTTACCTCATGTAAAACAAACTTCCTGGTTTCTACACAAAATATTCGAATGATTTTTATCTTTGAAAAAATAATTCATTAAACGCTCAGTTGACAACATGCATATTAATACCTTCTGCTAAATCCAATCCATCTTCTTTTGCTTGCAATTTTTGGAGTGTACAGGAAACATAGGGAGAGCATTCAATTTTAATCACTCTCACGGCATACTAAGATCCTACCCTCATTACTCTTTTAAAAGAATCTCTATTTTGTACTTATCATAATAATATTAATTATTCAGCGTGGGCAGTCTTTTTTCAAAGGGAGAGTTAAACAACCTGCATCCCCTTGTCTGAAGACCTGTCCATTCTCCAACAATGAGAAAATTATTCATCATCCAGTGCATTTTATTGAGCCTGTTGTGTACATTGTAACCATACACTTACAGCCATTTACTTATATACTCAGGGAACTATTTCTTTCATTCTTCTCTATATCCGCCCTTTTCTTTTTGAAATTATACAAGGGGCCAGAAGGGAGGCAAGAAAGAAGGAATAAATAATGCTGTTTCAGAGAGAAGAATGATTGACTCTAGAAAGGGAGAAATATCAGATGCAATACGACAGTGAGTGTTCTCTGTACTAGAGAAAGGGGAGTTTGCATGGGGTTATTTCCAGCATTGCTCAACTCCTGCAGGAATAGACCCTCAATGTAAATAACCCCTATTAAGCACAGTTAGAGTTGACACTGTCTTATTAATTGTATTTTTCCCCTCCAACATAGTGAAGATACGACAATGCTATATCTGACCCAGCTGGGATTTTTTTTAAAGAAATCCTTTAAGAATTTTAACTTTATCTATCTGAATACATTATCTTTTTTTTTTTCTCATCAACACACTTTGGAAAAACCGTCTCTAGTGTCAACATTATTTTTTAGGGAAGACACATTCTTCTGGTGTTTTACTTTCAGATTATTCAAGTTTCTTGAGAAATGTACCCTAATTTCTTTTCCTACAATATGGATGAGAGACTCTACCGCTATCTGAAGGCATTTGGAAACATCTTATTACCAGAGGCAGTGGGATAATGATGTAAATGATAAAACAAAATGGAGATCGACTTTATATCTCTCCTCTCACTAATGCTCTTCTCCCTCAACACTTCATTCCCTTCTCTGAATTTTTCAAGGCTTTTCTTTGTGAGCCATGGATCAGTGCCCCAATATTCTTTTTCCATTTAATACCTATCTCCTTCCGTGTGGGCCTTTCCTCCTGGAACAGACCCTGTCGTCACCCTCCAGGGAGATACCACCTCTTTCTCACCCCTGTTCAGAGGGTCCTTTTGTGTTCTAGAATAGCTTTTACTGACGATGACCACTTCTGGAAAAGATATATGGCCCTTCCACACCCATCACCCTGCACTCTTCCCCACTGGCAGCAAAGAGAACTCTGTGGATCCCAGTTGAAAGAAATGAGGACAAAACATCTCGGGGGTCTCCTACCTGAGTTGAGGGAAAAAAAGAGCCCGCAGAGAGAGACCTTGACAGGCAGTTGAGAAGACACGGAGTAACAGGGGTGTGTGACATTAATGTGTGGTAACTAGGGTGCCACAAAATAAATGTGAAATTGTGTGAATTACACTAGATTTCATTAGGGCACATGTGCATGCACTTACACGCGCGCACACGCACACACAACCCTAGTGCCTGAGGAGAATTCTGAGGTGCCCATCTGAGGTGGTCTGGGGTTGGTCCTCCCGTGTCTCTAGCCCAGGTCTCGTACCGGAGGGGTGGTGATGTAAGCTCCACAGGTTCGCTGATACAGTCCCACACCTAGAGCAGCGTCTGAGTGAACAAATGAATGAATGACTTGTAAGAGAATCCGAAGAATGAGATATATAAATATTTAAGGAAGGATTTTCTATGCCTCTCTAATAGCTGCAGTATAATGACCCTACTTGAACTTCCCAACAGTGATGGAATTTAGTTCAAACTGTCCCTTGACACTCTGGTTCCTTCACTATCTGCTCCCAACTTTCCTCTCCTCTGTAGCTCTTCATAAAATGCATTCATTTTAAATTTTGTTTTCCAACTGAAGTTTATTTTATTTTTAAATTTAGATTTTAGCTTTCTCAAAATTATGGAAGCAAAAGGTTTAAAATAGTCAAGGAGTGCAACAGCAGCTCCCTGACCCCCTCTCCACCGCCATTTCTCACTCCCTAAAGGCCTCTTTCAGCCCTCTGAATTGAAATTTTTAGTATTTACCCTCACAGCTCAAAATGGCACTTACATTGCTATTTTTTCATTTTTCAATTCATTCATTACCATTTGACATACCACTGTGGAAGATAAGGGTTTGCCTCTCTCCCACCAAAAAGCAAAAAACAAAAGAAAACAACTCTCACGTACCACACACATGCACTCTTCCTATCCCCATATCCTTGAATACGCATATATGGTAACTATTCTTAAATTAATACCCAGAGTTTACAGCTATCCCATAAATGGAGTTAATGTCCTTTATCAAGTATCTTATTTCGTTACTCATCTCTTTAGTCTCCTTTAACCTAAAATAGTTTCTTTATCTCAGTTGTCTTTCATGACATTAACATTTTTGAATAGTTTGGGCTGGTTATCTTCTAGAATATTTCATATCCTGGATTTGTCTGAGGTTTTTCCCTCATGACTAGATTAAAGGTAAACAGTTTTGGCAAGATGATATTGCGAGCTTCTCTGGCTCATCATGTCAGCAGTTGTGAAATGCCAGTCTGTCCCATTATTGATGGTATCAAAATTGACCATTGATTTGGAGGTATCCACCAGATCTCTCAATATAAATGTAATGTTTTCTATTTGCAGTTAATAAGCAATCTGTGGATGATAATATGAGATCATGCTCCCATATCTTTGTTTCCTGATAACTTAAGCGCAAAGAGTATTAAAAAGAAATCTTAAACTAAAAGAACATGGGATCCAGCGTAAAAGGTCTCCCACTAGCCAAATTTGGTACTATTTTAGCTTAAAAGAATAATTACCATATTGATGTGACATTTTGAAGAAAAAAGGAATCCCTTAGTCCATAGGGATACTCAAAGGATGGTGGGTGAAGGGAAGAAAAGCCCTTCTTTATAAATACTCCAGTTAATAAATGCTGAAGGAATGACAGAATTAGGAAATCACCATTTTACAACCTCTAGTGCAGTAATTGATTATCAATGAATGTTAATAAATGCTTTTTTTGATGATAACTTTTGGCAAGACTCGATCATACAAGGCACTTATTCTCTTTTTGTTTTGTTTTGTTGAAACAGGGTCTCACTCTCTCTCCTAGGCTAGAGTATGATTGCATGATGGCAACCTCCAACTCCTGGGCTCAAGCGATCCTCCTGCCTCAGCCTCCCAAGTAATTGGGGCTACAGGCATGCACCACCATGCCTGGCTAATTTTTCTGTTTTTTGTAGAGACAGGGTATGGCTCTCACTCAGGCTGCTCTTGAACTCCTGGACTCAAGTAATCCTCCCACCTTGGCCTCCCAAAATGGTGGGATTACAGGCGTGGGCCACCATGGCTGACCAGCACTTATTCTTAACTTGTAAAAATTATTATGCCCTTTTTAAAAACTTCAAAATGAATATTCTCTCAAATCATACAAATACAAATACCCCTTCCACTTCATTCATTTTTACTAATATGTTTCATAAACCCTTCCAAATTTTCTTCTTTGCAAATTTTTTCTTCTACCCATTGGTGGATTGCTTTGAGCACTGATTCATATATAATTTGGTAACTCTGTAGAGAGAAGTCCTTTAACCTATATTTAGGAGAAATTTACGAATTTCTTCTTTGAACAAAAATATTTTTCAGGCTGGGCGCAGTGGCTCATGCCTATAATCCTAGCACTCTGGGAGGCCCAGGCGGGAGGATCACTCAAGGTCAGGAGTTCGAAACCAGCCTGAGCAAGAACAAGACCCTGTCTCTACAAAAAAAGAAAGAAATTAATTGGCCAACTAAAAATATATATAGAAAAAATTAGCCAGGCATGGTGGTACATGCCTGTAGTCCCAGCTACTTGCAAGGCTGAGGCAGGAGGATTCTTGAGCCCAGGAGTTTGAGGTTGCAGGGAGCTAGGCTGATGCCACGGCACTCTAACTCTGTCTCAAAAAAAAATATGTATATTTTTCAAATTTCTTTTTACAAAATGCTGAAACACATCTCTAAGTTAGTTAGCTGGTTTACTCTGAATTCAAAATTAGTAATTCAGAAAATGTTGCGTGAGTACTAAATGTGTGTGAAGCAGAGTGCTAAGTATTGTTAGAAAAATAAAAATAAGTAAAACACATTCCTGTCTTAGTCCATTCAGACTGCTATAACAAAATACCATAGGCTAGGTAGCTTATAAACAACAGAAATTTATTTGGAGGCTGGGAAGTCCAAGTTCAAGGCACCAGCAGATTCAGTGTCTGGTGAGGGCCGGCTTTCTGGTTCACAGACGACATCTTCTAGCTGTGTCCTGGCGTGGTGGAAAGAGCAAGAGTCTTTCTCAGGACTCTTTTATAAGAGTATGAATCCCATTCATGAGGGCTGTGCTCCATGACCTAATCACCTGCAAGAAGCCCCACCCCCTGATACCATCACCTTGGGGATTAGAGTTTCAACATATGAAGTTTGTGGGGGGGAAACAAACATTCAGACCATAGCATAAAGAAAAGAAGCCAATATGTAAACAAAGAAGCAATAAAACGCAGAGCTATTTAATGCTTGTCATAATGACAGAAGTAAAATTCTAAGACCCCAGACAGAAGGAAGACGCATTCATTACAACTAGAGTCTGAAAGATTGCTTTATTGGTCTCAGTTCTTCATATAATCACACCCTTTGCCATGTAACTCTGCAGTGCTACCCCATTATGGCAGGGGAATACTTCTCTACACCTTGACTTTGAGTTGGGCAATTTGATTTAGCCGACAGAATGAGGCAGAATTGATGGAGTGCCATTTCCACATCCAGGTCTCAAGGAACCTGCATACTTCTGCTTGAGCTCCCACACCTTTGCTTCTGCCATGAGGAGAGCATGTCTAGACTAGCCTGCTTGTCCTAGGGGGAAGGAAGGCCATGTAGAGCAAAGCTGAGTCACCCCCACTAAGCCTAGCATACTTACAACAGTGTCCAGCCAACCTACAGATCTGCAAGAATAAATATGGGTATTTTAAGCCACTGAGTCTTAGGGTGGTTTATTGTGGAGTAATTTATGGCAATAGCTAACTAATACACAGAATGATGAAGAAAATCTTGCATCTCAGAGAATGTGATACTACTTGTGAACTTAGAAGGAGTAAGACTTTTGACAGCAGGAGCAGGAGTTAGACCATTCCACGCTGAAGGAGATGCATGGGTAGAGATTCAGAGGCACTTTCAAGTAATAACAAGAGACAGGATAGTGTAGGAAGAGCATCGGGGCAGGTTCTGGAGGCTATTGAATTTTATGCTAAGAAATGTGTGTTTTATTTTATAACCTATGGTTCTGGAGGAGGGGAGGAATTTGATCTGGCTTAAACTTTTGTAGAATAATATTGGCAATAATTTGGGCCAAATTCAATGGAGGAAAAAAGAATCAAATTAAGAATGATTGAGTCCCTACCATGTGCTGAGTGCCTTACCTTGATTACCTCATATAGCCTACCAACAATCCCATAAAGTAAATATTGGTATCCTCTTGTACAGATGAAGAAAAGAACATGGGTAGATTAAGTTACTTTCCCCAAATCCCACAGCTGGCAAGAGATAGAGCCAGGGTTCAAGGTCAGTCTGCATGACAAAAATATGTGCTCTTTCTACTATCATTATTGGTGCCTTCCAAATATTGGATGCAGGCAGACAAATTAGGAGACGAGTGCTCTAGGACGGGGGTAATTAATTATGGCAGTGGCAATGAGAAAAGAGAAGAGGGAATATATTTTAGAGAAATTACAAATAGTTGTGTTTAATTTATATTGTCAGAGTAAAATTGCCAGAATGCATCAACCAGCTAAATATGTACGCTGATGGAGCATGATAAAAAGATTCCCCATTTTTTAATCATGACAAACCAAAGTGTTTCAATGCCACTAAGACAGAGGACACGGAAAGAGCAGGTTTGTTGATAAGAACGTTAATACAGTAAGTTTAATTATCATCACGGGAAGCTTTCTGACTAATAATAATAATGTTAATAATAGCTGTCTTTCATTGAGCACTATTCTAAGGCACTGTTCTTTGTGCTTTGCATGAATTAATTTATCCGTCCACACAATGACACTGTGAGGTAAGTGCTATTATTATCCCCTTGTATTGGTAAGGAAACTCAAGAACAGAGTATTTAAGGAACTTGTCCAATAACAATGCTGTTTGGATATGGACACAGGCAATCTGGCTCTAGGACCACACTCTTAACAACCACACTGTTGAATCCATCAGCAAAGTCTCCTCCAGCATGGACAGGCGCTAGTACCAATAGTTGTGTTAGTCAGGAGAGTCAAGGTTATGGCGCAGTAAAGAGCCCTCAAACCACAGTGGCTTAACAGCACAAAAGATTACAACTTGCTCTCTCAAAATCCACTGCAGATTCAAGAAACCCTTCAAGACATAGTTCTCCATGTGCTGACCAAACAGACTCCGTTATATCTTATGTCACTTTCACGGCAACATGTGGTACCAAGACAGCAGCAGTAAGGAAGGAGAGGATGACATTTCTTGAACCGGTAATTAAATTTTGAGGCCTGAAAGTGATACATCTCACTCCTGCCCACAACCCACCCATCAGAACTAGTCCCACAGCCAAGCCCGGCTTCGTGGAGGCGGGGAAGTGCAATCCTTTCGAGACAGAGTAGAGCTGTGTTGCTGGGTAGCAGTGGTATCTATGTCCTCAGTTATGCTGCCTCTCCTAACACACCAGTAATTAGACATTTGGGTCTTAAAACTCAAGGTCAAGGTGAAAGCACTAATTGTCAAATGTACTTGAAATGTACTTTTCACTAATGGTGAAATGTACTTGAATAAGCATATGTATACTTAACCTATTCTTATTTATACCTCTCTTCTCAGGACCCAGGGTATTAGTGCTCTGTTCCCTGCTCCCACTGAGTTGGAGTTGGGAGTTGGGAGGGGAGGACTGACATATCAAATGACATAATCCATACCCTTTGCGAACTTCAAAGCACAATTTGAATAGTAGCATTCTATCTGATGGTAGGATCTTTATTTACCCTCAGTTACATATTAGCCAGTCATTTAGCAGTCACGGAGCACCTAGACCAAAAGCATTCCACTAGGCACTGTGGAAGATATAAAATTATTTACAACCTCTCCCTACCCTCAGGGAGTTACAGTTTAATTAAGGAACCAGGCTGTGTCCATGAAATGTTAATAGACATAAGCAAAGCAGCAGAAAATATGTGACACTGAGCACTTCTAATAGGAAATACTACTCCACAAATCGCTGAAGGAAAAAATGTGGAATGTTTCGAAATGACTTTGTAAGAGTATCTTAACAAAGAGTAGTGAACTCAAATGTATGAAGTATCCAGGTGTCAGAATGGTTCAGACTATGGTGAACTGAAAAGTATATGCTCAGTCTAAAGGCTTTCAAATTCTGGCCAGGTGTGTGTGTGTGTGTGTGGAGAGAGAGAGAGAGAGAGAGAGAGAGAGAATGCACCTACAACCAAATACTGTATGGATCAAACAAAACACAACTTCTTGGCAAGACTATAACCTCTGGTTGAGAGAGCTTCCCTAGGGTTGTTTTTGTGTTGATTGACAGCAAATCCTTACATTACAAAGATAAATTTCTGACAGTGACAGTTCACGTGGAAAGGCAGGCGGTAAGGGAGACCCAAGAGCGGGGCTTCAGGCTCTCTCTGTACTCACCGAGAAATCTTGCCAGGGATCAGGAAGAGTTTGCCTGATCTAGTAAAACCAGTCAGTATGATGAAGTATGTAGGTAACTGAAACACATCTTGCCTAAATTATCACAAATTTCAATTTAGGGAGGTTAAAATTAATGAGGTTTTCCTGTACTTTGAAGTCATAATTGATGGCATGATAAATGTTAGAACTAAAAACTTAACAAGTGTCTAATAATGTCAACAGCTAATGGAGAAACAAGGAGGGGAGAACAATTAACTAACATAATGGCAGAAGGAACAATAGATTGGCTTAATTAAGACCTTCCAAAGAAATATGCTATCATGCTATAGATTTTCTAGGGTTTTTAAAGAATGTACATTTACCCTTGAAACCGGGTCTCTTAGAATTTGGTTAAGCAGAACATTCACTTTTATGTCTTATCTTACCCTCTGACCCTTAAAGATGACTGACCATCTAATTTCATTTGAAAAGAACTTAAAACTATTAATAAAGATTCAAAAATCTTTTCTTCTGCACATATTTTATTTTTTCATTTAAAGAACACTTTAGCCTGTACTTTAATTTTAAAACAGTTCTGTCATTTGCTTCAATCTTTATAGATACACATGGGTATATTTAAGTATATGTCGAGTAAGGTTGAACCTGATACACTACCAGGGTTTATGCTTTTATAAAGCTGGTGAATATGGTGGAGAAAGGCATTTCTGAGGTAGCTTTCCATGGAGTAGAGAGCATATAACTTGTAGTATAACATGGCAGCGTAAAGCCACATTATTATTTCAAGAATACATTAGTGGGAACACTTTTCAGAAGCCCTTCCAGAAGCAGCCTGGCCAAGATGTCACTAGAAACAGAGATAAATAAAAATTCACAGTGACTGAACATTGTTGAGGAAAGGGCCATGTTCTTGCAGCAATGTTAACTCTTTCTCTTTTCTCAGACAGCAATGGTCATCCGCCACTTTAAAGTTAAAGGAACAGCAGTCTCACGTCTTGAGAAATTCTCTGTGCTTTCTGAAGCTTCATCCTCATTAAGGAAAAAGTATTGCACTAGGAAGTTCACTGAAACAATACTAACACTTTGTGGAATTCATTTCCAAATTGGTCTCATTTGCTCCCATGGTTTCAAACACCAACTGTACAATAATGACTTCCAAAAATCCTTTTTATTGTAGGAGTTCCATATATGTTTTGGAGATTAACAATAGCAATGGTCTCCTAATTGTTCTTCCAACTTCTAGACTCAACCCCCTCACAGAGAGCAAAATACAGCAGAAATTCCTTTTAAAAATATGCATTGATCATGGCACTTCTGACTTTATTTATTTATTCATTTATTTATTTTTGCAACAACCCCTCCCAAATGAAACCTCTCACTTTAAAATCTTTTAACTCTCTCTCATCACTTACAGGATTAATTTTAAAGTGCTTTGCATAGCACCAATTTATGTAGGATGTTTATTTGCAAAATGCCACCAAGAGGCAGATAAAGACTTGGATTGTTGATTCTACCATAGTGAATTATACTATATGTCTCACATCCTCATGTGGGTTTTCTTATGGTTTATGATACAGATCTTACATGGCTAAGTGGAAATAGGAATGCAGTATATGACTGTATCTCAAGTTTCTCTGTGCTTGCACATTAGGAATACAGTCATGTGCCCCATAGTGATGTTTTGGGCAATGACAGATTGCACATATACAATGTGACAGACCACATATACAATGGTGATCCCATAAGATTATAATGCCATATTTCTATTGTACCTTTTCTACAGTTGGATATATTTAGATACACAAATACCTACCACTGTACTACAATTGCTTACAGTATTCAGTACAATAACATGCTGTACAGGTTTGTAGCCTAGGAGCAATAGGCTACACCATATAGCCTAGGTGTGAGGTAGGCTGTACCACCTATTTTGTATTAGTACACTCTATGATCACACAATGACAAAATCACCTAATGACACATTTCTCATACTGTATTCCTGCTGTTAAGCAATACATGACTGTAGATAGTTATATTCTTTAATCCAATTTCTATAGTTTTTTAGAGGGCAGCTTGCAAAATGCTACATAAATTGTAATGATTCTTATTAATTCAATAGTGGATTGGTGTTTGTCACACATTGGGATTTAATGGTTTTAATGCTGTGGCCACTTAATATGTCACAGATGCTCATAAATGCATTAAATCTATCTCATGGCGACGTGGGTTATATCAGAACCACACAATACAAAAATTACGCTCACTGTGGTGACAAAACAAAATCAATGCCTCCTTAGATCACAGTTTAACCTCAGAAAGAATGGGAAAGAATCTAACACAATTGGTGAATTTGAGTGTTTTCTTGATTTCTTTGTACTTGAATAATCAGTCCTCCAAAATTTTTTGCTAGTTACAAATGTAAAAATTTTCTTTTAAAATATTACTAATCACTGGACAGCAAAACTACTTTCACTCTCATCAAATTATATTCCAAGATCACTTCCAAGTCTTAATCTCTTCCTTTCCCAGTTGGATGATTTTCCACTCTAGTCTTTTTTTTTCTAAATGAAACATTTGCAAAGAACCATCCCATTCAGAGAACAGAATATGGTAAAACTTCTTGTGCTTAAAATTTTGGGTTATTCAAAGGCATCTTTAAGATGACTAGTCCTTGAATATGTGCCATAGAAAGACATATAAAGGAGGTTTATTCTATATTATGTAGGCTGTTTTTTATTCTTGCCACTTTGCCTTTCTTCCCTTGGCTCACTTTAACAAGCCGGGTGAGAGAGGAGCTGCAAGAGATGGCATTGCAGGGATGGCATTGCTGAGCAGGAGAGGGACAGTCTCCCTGTTCCCTCTCCTTCTGGATTCTGCTGTCCCAGCTGTACCTGAGGATTATTTCCCTGTCTACATTTCCCTGTTTGTGAGGCCCCCTCCCTCCTTCTTCATGGGGTCCTGTTTCCAGAGAATTTTAAGAATTTGCAGCAAAATTTTTCTAAAATATTTTCTCTAAACTTCAACTTTTACTTTACTCTCCAAAGGGTGATTTGGGGCTCAATTTTTTATAGGGATGCAATTAACAATTGTATCCAGAGCTGGAACTATCTTTGAGGCTGAAGGTCATATTTTCATTAAAAAGATATAAATGTGCACTTAGAGTGCTGGACATATTTCTTGTTCCTGAACATTACTCTCTGTCACTTTTTAAAATTATTGTTTCAAGTCTGAAGATGTTACATTCCTAGTCATTCCTATGCCCTACACAGATGTGATGTGAACAATAACTAATAGGGAATGTTATAATGTCTTCTATAATCATTGTATGCTCTATAGATGATCCATAATTTTAGCATTGGTAATTCCTGAATAAAACTTCATAGAGAGAAATGAAACCCACAAGCATTAGTGCCATCCCAAAGTTTGAAAGCCAATTGTAACTTAAATATAGTCAAGTACCATCAAAAATTTTCATTCACATGATATATTTTATAAATCTACTCATTATAGTGTTTCTTTTTTCATTTCTACATTTAATAATAAATGTTGGTTTGATATATTTTTCAAAATGAATGAAAAACACACACAAGTGACAAAATGAAGCAGTTAGCAAAAAGGAAAGCTCTGGGCTTATAATCTAAATTATAAGGTTTCAGCATGGTATTCAAAAAGGCCACAAATTATGATTGTTACTCATGTTCAATTATTAAGGTTATATTTGCGTAACAAACAAAAAATCACTTTTAGAAATAGAACAAGGTATGCAATTATTTTAAAAGAGTTGGTTCTTTTAAAATCTGGTTCTGGCACTTAGTTAATGGTTTGGTAAAAGTCATTTTTCTTACTTTTAGTATATTTTTGAAAGAAGCACTGGACAGAGCCACATGAGTACAATGCTGGCAAAATTTTTCCTCCATTCTCTTATGCTATCTTTTGAGCCCCAAAGTCATTAAAGACTGCAGAGAAGGAAACAAGATAAAAGAGAGGGGCTTTCTTCACACCAGCCTGTGGGTCTTCCTCTCTTCGTGAGATAACTTCACATTCCTTCACCCTTCCAGGTCCTCTCATGCACTTTTCTTTTCTCCTTCCACCTTCAAAAAAAGTCCTGGTTGTAAGAAAATCGTACAGTTCCCCATAGAAACAAAAGCAAGAAAAGAATTCAACAGTCCCATGTGCATTATTTTATTTAGCTCGCTAGAAGCACTAGACCCTTGCTGTACTCTTTGCTCTGCTGAGAAAGATAGAAAAACTATTGGCAGGTTATCAGTTCCAACTTCAAAGTAGGAGCTTCAAATTTCTGCCTAATGGGGGAAGTGCCTTGCTAGTCCATTAATTCTATTGGCATTCGTAATTGGGACCTAAGTACATTGGACTGGCAGTGCTCAGAGCGTCAGTGAGTTCTAGATGAAAAGATGAATTGCTTTTAGCCAAAGGAATGGTTCTGATTCTGTGTGCTTCAGCCTAATCCTCCAAGGCATTCATCCTACCTAGAAAACATATCTCTAGATTGCTTCTTCCCTATTTCTTAGAGAAGTGGGATTAATAACAGTTTTTAAAAGAACTCCCACGTTAAAAACATATAAAACTCAGTGTTATCTCTTCTAAAATAGTCCTTTCTTATATTTGATGTCCTCTTTTAGCAGAAGAAACAAAGATTTTTAATGATGTTTTATCCTGAATGCTGTAAGGCAGGCTGAATTTTTTCCCCTGTGATTTATTTTTCCATGTCTTACTCATATCAGTCAAGTCATATTAGTTTAGAGGACGAAAAAGGAGACATAAAATAGGGTAAATCAGGCACATTCCTTGACATAATTGATGGCTCTATTATGTTTATAAAAAAAAAAAAACCCACATCCATTATGATTGAATATAAATAAAATTCTGATCTATAAGTCAACATTTTAGAAAAATACTAATTGGATTTTTTTCCTTTTGACTGGAGGAGCATCACTCTTGCTTAGTAGCATGGTTGAAAATCTGTTATAATTTAAGAAATTGGGCAATTAGATGGGTTGCTACCATGCTCCAGTATGTAAGTCATTCCTGAGCCAGTAAACTAACGCTCACTGAGAGGAAACACATCAGCAATAGCAGCAAGCTACTACCTAAGAGTGGGCAGTACAAAAGCGGAGGCAAGAGAGGTCATTTTCATTTTAATCTCATTTTATAAGAGCAAAAAGGAATCCTCAACAGCTTTATGCTACTAAATAGTTGTAAAGATCTTTTTGAATCAAAAAAAAAAAAGCTTGCAGAGTATTCAAATATGATAGGAAAGTAAAGATTATTTTAATCAGAAGGAGTTTGAGAATAGGGCATTTTTTGGTCATGGAAGGTAGATTTGGACCATGAGTTTCCCTTGCCTAATGTTCATGTCAACTTCCTCACATATTCTTTTTGGAAGAGAAGTGAATGCATTGGTGTATTTACAGCTTACATCACCTCTTCTATACACAGCCCTTCTCTGTAGCAAAGTCCCCAAACTATAGGTATGGGGAAAAATAAGTCACTTATTGTGGACAGGTACCATGTGACCAGAAGCTGTGTTGATCCAGAAGTGTGCAAACACACAATTGTCCCTTTCTCTCTTCCTCCTCCTCTGCTCCTCGGTCCACATCCAAGGACATCTCAGTCTTCTGATGGGTGCGAGTAAAAGAAGATGCTGCCTTCTCCACCTCCCCAGCTGGGATCTAGGACCCAGGGCATGTGAACAATATGATAGTACAGTCTTTCTCTTTTAGGCTACTTTGCCCTTGTTGCATATCCACAGAGAAAAAAGTCAGATGTATAAACTGTGGACTAATTCTTGACAAGTCACACCGGTATATCTGAATTTTTTCCCCTTTCTGGTATGCAGTAATTGGGCAGAACTGAAGTTGCAGTCTGTTCATTTTGACATAGATTTAAAGGGACCTTCTTGTCATTTAGAATATGCCCCCTCCCCTTTTTTTGAGAAAGTACTTCTGAAACTAAAATCTTTTGGGTAAAGTATTCCTAATATTAAAACTAGTCAAATATATAAAACCACACAGTACATTTGTATAATACAAAATGTGCTTTAGCAGCAACTGGAATGTAATCTTATAGAATAATAGGTCCTTCACTCTGGCTTGCTTATCAGTGAATGCCACATCCCATATACTGTTGAAACTGGAGGCCACTTTCCACTTCAAAAAAAAATGGCAAGATGTGAAGAATTTTTAGGTTTGCAGTTTTCTGAACTGCAAAGCAGCCAGATCCCATTGTACTGTTCAAAAAAAATTTGTGTTTTAAAATTCTTCAAAAGACACCTGACATGAAAATGGTATTATTATTGCTGCAATCATTTTAATGTTTAGCTAAATACAAGCATCTCCTAGAAAACCCTGGGGAAAAATAATCCTCCTACTCTATTCTAACTTTCTGTGTTATTTCCTGAAATGGGGAACCCCATTTTGATATCCACGAAGCCTGCTATGAATTTGACAGCATTCCCTGGAATAGAATGATTTTACGTTTGGGAAATAGAATGAAGACAAATGAAAAGAACTATATAATTCTTTCACAGTGAATAGGCTAAGAGATGGCTTAGTAACAGTATTCAAGGGTATAAATGGTTAGTCTAAGAAAGATGATGACAAGCTTAACCTCATTCCACTCAGGACAAAAGAAAATGGACTTAAAACTGCACAAGGAAAAATGTATTGTGTATGCACAGATAATTACATGCACAGACACATATTGGACATGCACATATACACACATAAATACATGCAGAGTCTTCATAAAGCCTTTGTGTATGTTAATTTCTTTCCCCAGTACATCTTAAAGTTAATAACCTAGTTTGGGATTACAATAGAAGTTCAGAAGTGAATTTATTAAACTCCAGGACAACCATATTATGCAGTCATAACAATGGACACTCATTGCAGGTCTTGTGACAAATTACACAAATGGATGCCATAGACAAGAAGATAACAACTTTGACTATAGAAATAAAGTCTGTATCACTTTTTGGAAGAAAATTTCTTTCTTTAAGTCTTGTCAAGTGAAGCAGTGGGAGTAGAGAAGGAACAAAGGAATCTGTAACTGGTTGTGATCAATTAGTTGTAAACACCACTGCACTCAGACCAACCTGGAAGAAAATTTCCTTGAAATTTATATGATGTATATACATTGTTTCTGTAATATACCTACAAACCCAAGTTATTAAACTTTAAAAAATTATAGCAGGACAGTATGAAGTACCTGTATATCTTTGTGTAGGAGAATATCCTAATATAAAGGTCAAGTCTAAAAGCAAATAAAAGTTTGAAAACTTTTATATTTCCCAAGGAAATATTTTATTTTGATGTTTTTAATTTCAATCTTTTTTTTTTTTTTTTTTTAGTAATCATGTCATTTCCTAAAACTATTTAGGACTTGGTACCTTTTCTTAAATCTTCTTATATGTATAATTCGTCCTCAACCTTCTTGGAAGGCTCCTCCTTCCCTCCATTCCCTTTAGGCATTTAATATTAAAAGATAACTAGGTCTCCCCTTATGTGGATAGAGGTTAAGCCCAGTGGAGGGAGAAGATATTCAAAAAGATGGAAGAGCCGGAGCAAAAATACAGGAATATGGAAAGGCAGGTAACTGGGTGTGGCTGAAGTACTGAGGTTTGTTTGGAGGACAGGTGGTGAAGATGGGGACACGATGCTGAATCATAGATAGGGCTGCAGGTATTCAGGCTACGAAGGCTTTGTTTGTCACACTCTGAGGTTTGGAGCTTCTTCTCTAGGCAAGGGGGTAGCTAACGATAGATTTTAACCAGAGCAATTGGGTCGTCAGATTAGGATTTAGAAAAATCACTCTGCCAACAGTGTGGAGGATTCCCTGGAGGATAAACATGACCATAGGCAGAAAAGATTATTTGGAGACTGACTTAAAGATGTAATGAAAGGAATGGAAAAGGAGGTAGGTAGTCCAAAAGGAATGCGAGGAAAGAATCCATAGGACTCAGTATTAATTGAATGAGAAGTTAAGCGAGAGGGTGGAATCTAGGATGACTCTGAAGGTTCTGAATTAAGAGACCAGGTATTCCATGGTACCATGCATTGAGACATGGTGCCCAAACTAGTGAAAATTTGTGGAGACATAAAGTAAATTAGTGGTTCTGTAGGGCTGGGTAGAGGGACATAGGGAATTGGGGGATGGGAAGTGATAACCAAAGTATATAGAGTTTCTTCTTGTAGTGATAAAAATATTCTAAAATTGACTATGGTGATAGTGACACATATTTGCGATTATATCCAAAACCATTAAATTGTATTCTTTAAGTGGGAAAATTGCATGGCATCTGAATTATATCTTAACAGAATTGTTATGTCAATGGAGAAGGAGACAAGCTCTGTAAAATAATTTAAGGAGGTTTATTCTGAGCCAAATAAGGACCATGGCTCAGAGCCACGCCCAAGAATTTTGAGCAAGTGGACTCACTATGGTTGGGTTACAGTTTGGTTTTATACATGTTAGGGAGACAGGGATTACAGGCTAAGTCATAAATCAATACATGGAAGGCACACATTGGTTTGGCCCAAAAAGGTGGAATATCTCAAAGTGAGGGCTTATAGGTCATAGGTGGGTTTAGGGATTAAGGTAGGACATCTTGAAGTGAGGGTTTACAAGTCATAGGTATATTTAGGGATTCTTTAGTTGACAATTGGCTGAAAGAGTTAGGTTTTGTCCCAAAGACCAGGAATCAGCAGAAATGAATGCTTGAGTTTAGATAAGGATCTTCTATCTTTTATGTGATGCTATACCAGAATCAGGTTGGGAATAAACCACATCATAAAACTCTGTTTACTGAGATTTTATCATTTGCAGGCATGATTCTATCATTTGCAGGCATGATTCACCAAGCCCCCTTAGAAAGGAATTTTTGGGGCAAAGAAAAAGATCAGAGTTCAGTCCTCAGTTAACAACAATTAAAAAAGAGCAAAACCAAGATTTCCCTGAAGAAGAAAAAATATGCCTATGGATATATATGCTTCAACTCCTGCAAGAGAGTTTGCAACCTGCTGACATGCCCTCTAGATTTGGGACTTGCCAGGCCCACCTAGGCTGATTCCTTGAAATAAATCCATAGATAGTGTGTAAAGGAAAAACACAACTCTCAGGAACCCCCAAAATTCATTATGCCAAAAGGGAGAACTGAGCCTGAGAACTGAGTCACACAAGCATTGCCACCCTCTCCCCAGTGAAGCACAGGAGTCCTCTTTTAAAAAATGAAGAAGCTTAGAAAATGATTAAACAGAGTTGTTTTGGTGGTAAGGGAGGGAGAAAGGAAGCCTTTCAGGCAAGGTGGTCCTGTTATGCAGCCTCATGATAACAGCCCTGAGGGATATGTTTTTATTCAGACCTTTAACGGTGTCAGATTCCCAGCCAGACCTGTCCCAGATCAAATAGGCAGGGCCTGGCTGCATTTAACAACCTGAAAGATTCTCTACAGATGCAAATCTCTCCCCCAGCCTCCCCACCTGGACAGCCTGACAGCATTTTTCCTGTTTGCTGAAAGCCATCTCAAAATATGTCAAGGAAACGTATTTTGGGTAAAATATTTTTTATTTCCTTCAGCCCTAAAAACCTTTCAAAATATACAGCCCCTATGAAATGAGGGCATGTCAATTATAATCTTAGGACCATAGCCTAAATAAACTCTTACATGTCAATTACAAGTTTATTTCCACATGTGCAAACCAAGGAAGAGAGATGATCACTCTGCTACCTACCCTGGGAAGATCATGACTTGACTATGTCTATTACCCTGTTTTTTGAATGTTCATTTTATCCTATGTAAATTTACTGAGCACCCAATAGAACTTCACAAGAATACACCCCTCCCCATTTTTCTGTGTACTCTTTTTGATTTAAACGCAAAGTTCTCTAGCCCTTCTGTGAGAGAGCCCAGTGCACAACAGATACTCTATAGGCTGTGCTTTTCCAGGGCGAATCCTTAAAATCTTGATTTTAATAAATCTCAGTTGAGTGAGACTCTCGTTTTCTGTCACTTATCATTTAACAGTAGAGATTTCTCTATCTCTTACTGATTGTGATTTCTCTATCTCTTACTGGCAGAACCCTGACAAATACAGACTTCGCAATTGATTGGGAGGAGGAATGCTGCTGTAATAAATGCCTAACACTGTGGCAGAGGCTTTGGAATTGGGATATGGGTAAAGGCTGAAGGAACTTTGAGGTGCTTGATAGAAAAACCTAGATTGCCTAACAGAGATAGTTAGTGGAAATACGGATGCTAAGGGTGTTTCTGGTGAGGTTTCAGAAGAAAATGAGGAGTATGTTACCGGAAACTGGAGGAAAGGTAAATCTTCTTGAAAGAGGCAGAAATTGGCTACATTGTATTCTACTTTGGAAAAGCAGAACTTGCAAGAGATGAACTGGAAAATTTAGCTGAAGACATTTCCAAGCAAAATGTTGAAGGTGCTGCCTGGTTTCTTCTTGTTGCTTATAGTAAAATGCAAAGGAAAAGAGATAACTTGGGGAAGCCAAAAGTTAAGCAAAGATGAACCAGGACTTGATGACTTTGGAGGTTCTTAGCCTGTCCATATTGCAAAAGATGCTAAAATTAGGAAATCCATTATCAAGAAAGCCTATTCTAAAGAGAAAGCCAAGAGTGTATCTGGACAACCTTTTGCTAAAGAAATTAGGTGTGTGAGTCCTGGATCCAACCAACCATTTTAGCAGAATCCAAGAATAGAGATTAGGATATCCAGGAAGGTCTGTAGAGAATCCTCTTGTCTGACGGTGTAAATCCCCTTGACATGCACTGGAGGCTCAGAAGGTATCTGAGAATATTATACTAGCAAAAACATGACGACCTTGGACTGAAAGGAACCAAGACTGGACAAAAGAAAGAAGGTTGTCAGACTCCTAAAATTCTACAGGCAGGAAATGGGCTTATAGAGCTATTCAGCTACAAATGTGTGCTATTCAAGAAAAAATAAGAACTCAGAGGGCAAAACTGCTGTTGGCCCAGAGGCAGAGAGCAATGGAGCCACCGCCAGTGGCCCAGAGCACAATAAAACTGCCCGAGGGCACAAAGGGTGACAGAGCCACAGGCACAGATTATTCTCAGGCATTGAAATCTAATGAAACTGGCTGTACCATATTTCAAACTTGCTTGGTACTGATGACCTCTTAATTTCTTCCAATTTTTCTCTTTTGTAATAGAGATACCTATATTATATCCATCCCACCATTGTATTTTGAAAGCAACTACTTGTTTTCTAGGTTCATAGGTCTATACATGGAGAGGAATTTTGCCCCAAGATAGATCATACCTGTTAGGTCCCGAGCTGAGAGAGACACATGAAGTTTCATGTGTAGCAAAATGCTGTTTATTCGGACCATCTGGGTGCAGATGGGTGGAGGCGAAAAGAGTCCACTCTGAGGGAGGGAAAAGCCTTGGGTTTTCTAGAGGGTTTCTCCGCTAGAACAGCTGCTGGAATAAAAAATTTTTTAAACAACCAATTTCTGGGACCCCTGCCTCTGTCTCATCCTGTAGAGATAAGGGAGGAGGGTAGTTCCATCCTTATCAGGGGGTAGGAATGCTGGCTGCAGCTGTCTGTTAGATTTACAATGTCTGGAGACTATCTAGACTCCTGCGGCTATGGTTTTACAAACCTTAGTTTTCTATTAACTGCATTCCATCCTATACATACTTTTCGAGTTCCCACCTGGAACAAACCTAACACTACCCAAAGTCTTATCTATGCCTGATCTAGATGATGAGATTTTGGACTAATAGTTACTGCTGAATGGGTTGAGACTTTTGGGAATGTTGGGATGGGGTGAAAATATCTTGCATGTGAGACAAACATGAATTTTGTGGGGCTAGAAGGTGCATTGTGATGGTTTGAATACTGGCCTCCCAAAAGTTACATCTACTCAGAATGTGTAAATGTGACTTTATTTGAAAAAAGTGGTTTTCCACTTTTTTGTCATGAGTCATGTCTTGTCATGAGACAAGATCATCCTGGATTAGGGTGTTCCCTAAATCCAATCACAAGTTCTTAGAAGAGAAGGGGAAACGGGCACAGAGATACAAGGAAAAAGACCACGTGAAGGTAGAGGCAGGGATTGGAGTCGTGATGTCACAAGCAGAATGCCAGGAGCCACCAAAAACTGTAGGAGGCAAGGGAAGATTCTCCTCCACTTCCTTCAGAAGCAGTGTGGCCCTCCAATACAGGCACATCTTAGAGATATTACAGGTTCAGTTGCAGACCACTCCAATAATGTGAAGACCACAATGAAGCAATTCACATGAATTTTTTTGTTTCCCAGTGCATATAAATGTTATCTTTACACAATACTGAAGTACAGTGCACACATAACTGTTAAGTGTGAATTAGCATTACGTCTAACAAAATGTACATACCTTAGTTAAAAACAACTTTATTGCCCCCAAAATTCTAACAATTATCTGAGCCTTCAGTGAGTTGTAATTTTTTTGTTTTACTGGCGGGGAGGGGGGGTCTTGCCTCAACGTTGCTGGCTACTGACCGATCAGGATAGTGAATGCTCAAAGTTGGGGTCGCTCTGGCAATTTCTTCAAATAAGACAATGATGAAGTTTGCTGCATAGATTGAGACTTCCTCAAAAGATTTCTCTGTAACACATAATGATGTTTGATAGCATTTTACCTACAGTCGAACTTCTTTCAGAATTGAAGTCAATCCTTTTAAACCCTGCTGCTGCTTTATCAAGTACTTAATTGATAATATTCTAAATCCTTTGTTGTCATTTCAACAATGTTTACAGCATCTTCACCAGGAGTAGATTCCATCCCAAGAAACCACTTTCATTGTTCCTCCATAAGAAACAACTTCTCATTCATAAATAAAGTGTTATTATGAGATTGCAGCCATTAAGCCACATCTTCAGGCTCCACTTCTAATTCCAGTTCTCTTGCTATTTCCACCACATCTGCAGTTATCTCTCCACTGAAGTCTTAAACCCCTCAAAGTCATCCATGAGGGTTAGAATCAACTTCTTTCAAACTCCTGTTACTGTTGATATTGAAGGAGCTCAGGAAATTTCACCCCAAAATATGACTCCTTGGTATAAAGAGTATTTTGAATTACAAGCCCTTCAAGATCAAAAAGTATTAGAAGAGGCTTTCTCTCTATCTGCATAAACTAGACTGACAGATCAAAAGATTGAAAAGAACAGTGGACTTCCCTTCCTCTCCTGTTATTCAAGTTATTCATCATATTGCAGGAACAAAGATCAAGAATGCAACTAAACCTGGCTCAAATAATTTAAAACAGAATACCTGTCTCTCAGGTTAATATACAAGTCAATCTGCTTCCCCCATCCATTCATCGTCCCTGGTAACCATAATGCTCACCTCCCCCTTCCCTCTAAAAGTTGTATATAAAAGTAACTGAACTTCGTTGGGATACTGGGTGATCATTCTGTGATTCTCCCCATGCACATGGTAAATAAGCCTTTCTCTTATTAATCTGCCTTAATTGTAAGTTGATCTTTCAGTGAACTTTCAGGGGAAAGGGCAAGTTTCCCCTCACCCCTACAATATTTTGATCTCTTACCATGAATCACAAATGTTCTTAATGGCACCCAGAATGATGAATGATTTCCAGAATGTTTTCAATTGACTTTGCTCAGATCCATCTGAAGAATCACTAACCACAGCACCTATAGCCTTATGAAATGTATTTCTTGAATGATACTTGAAAGTCAAAAGTACTCCTTGATCCATGAGCTACAGAATGGATGTTGTGTTAGCAGACATTACAAAAAGCACACACACATTAATCTCCTTGGATATCTCCATCAGAGCTCTTGGGTGGCCAGGTGCATTGTTAGTGAGCAGAAATATTTTGAAAGAAATCTATTTTTCTGAGCAGTGTATCTTAATGGTGAGCTTAAAATAGTGAACCATGCTGTAAATATGCCATCTAGACTTTGTTGTTCCTTTTATAGAGCACAGGCAGAGTAGATTTAACATAATTCCTCAGGACCCTAGTATGTTCAGAATGGTGAGTATTAGCTTTAACTTAAGTCCCCAGCTGCATTAGCCCCTAACAAGAGAGTCAGCCTGTCCTTTGAAACTTTGAAGACAGGCATTGACTTTTCCTCTTTGGCTATGAAAGTGCTAGATAGACAGCATTTTCTTCCAATATAAGACTGTTTCATCTACATTGAAAATCTGTTGTTAGTGTAGCTATCTTCATCAGTGATCTTATCTAGATCTTCTGGATAACTTGCTGTAGCTTCTCCATCAGCACTTGCTGCTTCACCTTGCATTTTTGTTGTAGAAAAGGCTTCTTTCCTTAAATCTCATGAACCAACCTCTGCTAGCTTCCAACTTTTCTTCTGCAGCTTCCTTACCTCGCTCAGCTTTCACAGAATTGAAGAGAGATAGGGCCTTGCTCTGGATTAGGCTTTGGCTAAAAGCAATGTTGTGCTCGTTTGATCTTCTATCCAGACCACTCAAACTTTCTTCATATCAGCAGTAAGTCTGTTTCAGTTTCTTGTCATTTGTGTGTTCACTGGGGTGGCACTTTTCATTACCTTCGAGAATGTTTCCTTTGCATTCACAACTTGGCTAACTGTTTTGCACAAAAGGCCCAGCTTTAAGTCTATCTCAGGGTCCAGCATGGCTTCCTCACTAAGCTTAATTATTTCTGGCTTTTGATTTAAAGTGAGAGATTTGTGACTCTTCCTTTAACTTGAACATTTAGAGGCCATTGTAGAGTTATTAACTGGCTTGATTTCAATATTGTTGTGTCTCAAGAACTATGGAGGCCTGAGGAGAGGGAGAGAAATGGAAGAATGGCCGGTCGGTGGAGCAGTCAGAACACACACATTTATCTATTAAGTTCAGTCTTCAATGGCACTGCGTGTGGTGACCCAAAAAATTACAATAGTTACATCAAGATCACTGATCACAGGTCACCATAACAGATATAATAATAATGAAAAAGTTTGAAATGTTGTTAGAATTACCAAAATATGACGGAGACACAAAGTTCACATATACTGTTGAAAAAATGGCACTGATAAACTCACTCAATGCCGGGTTGCCACTAACCTTCAATTTGTAAAAAATACAATATCTGCAAAGTTAAAATAAAGAGAAGCACAATAAAACAAGGTGTGCTCATACCTTGATTTAAGACCCCTGGGCTCCAGAACTGTGACAGAATAAATTTCTGTTAAGCCACCAAGTTTGTGGTAATTTGTTATTGCAGCCCTAGGTAACTGATGCCCTTCCTTGGCAAGAATGAACTCTGTTGCCAGGTGACACTCTTTACCCAGCCCATCACTCCCCTTTAATAACCTACACCTAGATGCTACATCCAATTCTTTGCCACAGACTCACCTCTGCATTGTGGGAATTTTGTTCTCAAATGTCCCATGGTGCGTGCTTTCCAGCAACCAGCCTTAGTTGGAGCCATCTCATAGAACAGAGATGATTTTATATATTTGAACATCAGTAGGAAGATGCAGTGGTCAGGGTGCCGATCTCTTCCCAAGAGAATCCTCCACTCCTATGTAAATTTGTGGGTGCAAAAGAGATCTGTTGGGAAGAGCACACCCAGTTCCAGGTGCCAGAGCACAAAACCCAAATAAATGGATGCAACACTCCAACCCCTACAATGCCTGAATTCCTACAATTCCTGATATAACCTTCAGTTATATCACTATGAGGGCATTTAATTTTAACTGCAGGAGCTGTGTTTTAAGTTTACAGCCCAAGCCACTAGCTTATAATAATCATAATCATAACATGTCAAAGGTTATGATTATGATTATGGTTATGTAGCACCTAGATGCTACATCCAATTCTTTGCCACAGACTCACCTCTGCATTGTGGGAATTTTGTTCTCAAATGTCCCATGGTGCGTGCTTTCCAGCAATCAGCCTTAGTTGGAGCCATCTCATAGAACAGAGATGTTCTATGGAACACAGGAACACAGCTCCTGTCTTCTGGGAATGAATAATCTAGGTGGCATAATACTTATCATAATAATCATTTATAAATGAATAAATAGGTGGTAGGCTAAAATATACTAGGCACCCCATTAGGCACACACACATAAAAGCCTCTTGGTTAGGATCTATTAGAACAGAAGAGATGGAGATTTTAGCAGTTTAAAGGATACCTTCTTATCTTACTGTACTGTTTAAATTTCTTATTTTATGTATGTGTTACTTTTTGATAATTAACAGTTCTTTAGAGGAAAAATAATTAAGGCAATTATTATACTTGACATATGGCAATATGGGATCCATTTCATGGATCAAAATTGGGGTTTATTTAGCATAGTGCTTAACAAAGCTCTCAGGAGACAGCATGGGAAATGGAATCGTCCTCTCTGACTTCAGTCTCAGAGGTTTGGTATTTATCCCAGCTTCATTTCAGAGCCATTTATGATTCTGTGACTCATAAACATAAACATTTATTTTTAACTAATATTCAAAATGCTTCGGATAAACTGGATGCTGTAACAGCTGCTCTTTTGAATGTCATTCCATAATGAGCGTGAGAACCATTCCTGAATCAATAGATAATCATCACATGCTTTATTCTTTGATACTAGGCACATTTCATCTTCCTCTTGTGCTCAGCAGGTATATTCTACAGAAATAAGACCTGGCCGTGGGCTGGGCGCATGGCTCATGCCTGTAATAAACTAGCTCTCAGGGAGGCCGAGGCAGGAGGATTGCTTGAGCTCAGGAGTTTGAGACAAGCCCCAGCAAGAGCGAGACCCCATCTCTACTATAAATAGAAAAATTAGCCAGATATGGTGGCATGCACCCATAGTCCCAGCTACTCAGGAGACTGAGGCAGGAGGATCACTTGAGCCCAAGAGTTTGAGGTTGCAGTGAGCTACGATGATGCCAGGGCACTCTACTCAGGACTACAAAGTGAGACTCTATCTCAAAAAAAGAGATTTGGCTGTGTATCACAGAAAAAAAAAAAACAAAGAACTTTTTAAACAACAGAACTTCATTTCCCCCTTAAACCTAAAAAAGAAGGCTTATGCAGACAGAGCAGAACCACCATGAAGACTCTTCAAAGTCTTTAGAGACCCAGCTCATTGTATCTTACTTCTCAACCCTTCTAAAGCCATGGCTTCCATTCCCAAGGTTTATTCACAGTTCCAATATGACTGGTTAATTCCATTGGTCACATCCCCATGAAGAAGGAAGAGAAGAAAGAATGCTTATCCCCTCCCTTTTAAGGAGCCTTCCTACAAGTCCTCCAAACACTTCCATTTACATCTCATTGGCCACACCAATCTGCAAGGAAGGCTGGAAAATGCAGTTTTCAGCTGGGCCCATTTTGAGAATCTGGTTACTAAAGAACAAAAGGATAATATTTGAGGAAACAGTTAGCCTGTGACACAACAGAGTATCTACATTTGCCATAAGTCAGCTTCTGAAGGTCAGACTTAGAGTCTCAATGATTATACAAAATACACCTCTCACTGTGACGCCTACCAATTCATGTTCTATTCATCATCTTGCTTAAACAACCACAATCCAAAAAAGTGAAGAAACCCTTTGTCATAAAATAATTTTATATATTGAATTTCTGATATTTAAATAAAGATAATTCTAATAAGGTAAAAAAATAATAATAATAAGCCCAGGGTTTTTTAAAAAGTCCTTTGGACAAGGTGCTGCGTTAGGGCCTTCTTGATAACAACATAGTAGATATCAATATTGAGTCATCATCCTTTGCTGTGTTTCCAGGCATGTCGGGCTGTGTTTGTCAAGTTGATGGAGTAGGCTGATAAAAGTCTATTTTCGGGGGTGGGGGTCTGAAGTACTTAGTGGCAGGAAAGGAGACCAGCACGACAGGACTGACCTCTGAAGTCAGAGAATAGGGACACCGAGAACAGCATGGTTGGGACTGAGAAAATCTGTTCCCAATACTGTTCCCTTGATGCAAGTGTGGATCCTAAGGAGAAAGAAAACTATGAGTAAAAACTGAAAAATTTCTCTCTAAACTCTCTAATACCTTGGGGCCCAAGCAGCACTGCCTCAGGACACACCAAACACTAAGCAACCCTAAAGGAAGGATGGCATCTTCGCTAATTCCGCAGTTGGCCACCTCAAAGCTTGGCCATGCTGAGAGCCTAGTGAAGTTGCTAGCGTACAACTGATATGTCCACACCCAAGGTGGGAGAGCACAGGCTGACACAGAACCTCCTGGCTGCCACTCTGCCAGGCCCAGTCGTTTGACAAAGCAGATGTATGGCACTTCTCACAGTGAGGCGGAGGGCGGGTTGAGAAGCACTATCTGCCCTACCTATAAAAAGTGAGAATACTCACAAACAGGGAAACTGCTCTGGCCACAAGAGCAGTGAGGATATCAGGAGACAAACTGAACTTGATCACACATGAGGTATCCCCTGGGCTGTTGGGATGTAATAGACGGTGAGACACTGCTGGCAGGACTCTATAGGGGTCTAAATACTTGCCTGGTTAGTGGTTTGTAGCTAGGATAATTTGAATTACGTATGTATTTTTCCTGGCAAGAATACTCCCACAACAAAACTGAAAAAAAGAGGCCGGGCACAGTTGCTCACGCCTGTAATCCTAGCACTCTGGGATGCCGAAGCGGGTGGATCACTCAAGGTCAGGAATTCGAAACCAGCCTGAGCAAGAGCAAGACCCCGTCTCTACTACAACTAGAAAGAAATTAATTGGCCAACTAAAAATATATAGAAAACTTAGCCGGGCATGGTGGCTCATGCCTGTAGTCCTAGCTACTCGGGAGGCTGAGGCAGAAGGATTGCTTGAGCCCAGGAGTTTGGGGTTGCTGTGAGCTAGGCTGGCACCATGGCACTCTAGCCCGGGCAACAGAGTTAAACTGTCTCAAAAAAAAAAAAAAAAAACTGAAAAAAAATTTAAGAGAATATTATAGTAATAAGACTGTGATATGACTACATCAAGCTCTCAGCACAGCAAAGCTTTGAGGTAGCCTATTGTGGAGTTGGGGAACTACTCAGGAATGAGGATATAGGTTTTGCTGCATAGTAAATACCAAATACCGAGTTTAAAGACATCTTTATTTCATGTCATCCTAAAAATATGTATTATACATCTATTATATGCACTATGCTAATTGCTAGGGATACAGTGGTGAATCACAAAGATGTGACTGGCAGAGTCTAGGTGAAGCCAGTGTCAGATATGGGCCATAGAAGCTAGCCATTCAAGTTGGACTGCCCCAGGAGATTCGCCAGCATATTACATTTACTCCAAAGAAAAAGTATATTTGGTTACACAGGCAGATTGAATTATTGTTCCTATTTTTTCACTTCCTTCTTCTTATATAATCATATGTCATATAACCTTTTCATATGACTTTTTAAAACATGTTTGAAGTATAATTTAGTATACCATAAAATTCAACTATTGTAAGTATATAGTTCAACAATTTTGGGTAAATTTATACAACAATGGAACTATCACTGTAGTGCAGTTTCAGAACACTTCTCTTATCCCAAAAACTTCTCTCATGCTGTCAGTAATCAATCCCTTCTCCCACCTGCAGCCCCAAGTAATCATACCTCTATTGTTTTTCTTTTTAAAAAATTTTATATAAGTGGAATCATATAATATGAAGTCTTCTCTGTCTGTTTTCTTTCATAATGGTTAATTATGGTCTTGAGATTTGTTCCTGTCGTTGCCTGTACTAGACTTCATTCCTTTTCATTGCTGAATAGTAGTTCATTGTATAGATACATGACATTTTGCTTATCAATTTCTTAGCTGGTTAACATTTGGATTGTTTCCAAATTTTGGCTATTAAAAATAATGCTGCTATGACTGTTCATGTGCAAGAATTTGTCTTCATTTCTCCTGAGTAGATAATGAGGAGTGGAAACGGTGAATCATATGGTAAGTACAGTATATGTATATCTTGCCAAGAAACTACTGTACTATTTTCCCAAAGTGGATGTAACATTTTCCACTTCACGAACATTAATTAGGATTTCAGTTCATCCAACACACAACATTGTCAGACTTTAATAACAGCCATTCTAGTGGGTCTCTAGTGTATTTCATCATGGTTTTAATTTGCCTTTCCCAAATGTTTTCATCTTTTTATGTGCTTGCTAGTCATTTTCATGTCTCCTTTGATGAAACACCTATTGAAATTTTCTGCGTATTTTTAAATTGGGTTTTTTGTCTTTTTATTATTGAGTTGTAAGAGTTATTTATACATTCTTAATTTCTTTTATCAGATATGTGAATCAAAAATATTTTCTCCTAGTCTGTGGATTGTATTTTTATTTTATTGGTGTCTTTAAAGAGTAAAATATCTAAATTTTGATAAGATCTAATTTATCTATTTTGTCATATGTTTTTGTCAGATCTAAGAAATTTTTGCGTAACCTAAGTTCATGCAAATTTTCTCTTATGTTTTCTTCTAGAAATTTTATAGCTCTTGCTCTTACATTCAGCTCTCTGATCCATTTTAAATTATTTTGTGTGTGTGTACATTGTAAAGTGTCAAAGTTTGTTTTTTTATTTGCATGTCAAAATCCAATTATCCCAACACAACTTGTTGATATTATTTTTTTCCAATTGAATTATGTTTGCACCTTTTTTGAAAATAAATTCACCATAAATGTTAGAGATTATTTCTAGTTCCTCTGATCAATGTTTATCCTTATACCAATACCACATTCTCTGATGACTGTAGCTGTATAGTAAATTTGAAATAAGCTGGTGTAAATCTTTCAATTTAATATTTCTTTTTCAAGATTGTTTTTGCGCTTTGTATTTCCACATAAACTTTAGAGTCAACTCACCAAATTCTACAAGAAAAAGCCTGCTGAAATTTTGATAGGGATTATGTTAAATCTATAGATCATTTTTGGAAGAATTGCCATCTTAACAATATTGAGTCTTACATTCCAAGAACATGGTATATCTTTCCATTAATTTGGATCTTCTGTAATCACTTTTAGAAATGTTTTATAATATTTTAGTGCATAGGTCCTACACTTCTTTTGTTATATCTATTCCTAAGAACTTTTTCTTTTTGACACTTTTGTGTATGGAATTTTTTAAATTTATTTTCAAATGTTTCATTGCTAGGATAAAGAAATAAAATTGATTGTTGTATATTGATTTTATATCCTGCAACTTTGCTAAACTCACTTGTTAGTTCTAACATGTACATATCTACATATAATCTTAGGGTTTTCTACATACAAAATCATAAAGGCCTTTAATTGATTTTCCTTGCTTTGGCACACAGGCTAGAACATTCAGTAAAATGTCAAATAGAAGTAGTGAGAGCGTACAACCTGGCTTATTCCCAGTCTCAGTGGGAAAGCTTTTAAAACTGTCATTTATAATAAAATATAATGTTAGTTGAAGGTTTTTTACACATACCCTTTATCAGGTAGAGGAAGTTCATTTCTATTCCTAATTTATTGAGAGATTTTAATCATAAATGGGTATATTTTGTCAAAAGCTTTTTCTGTCTACTGAGAAAATTGTATAGCTTCATTCTATTAATATAATGTATTATATTAATTGATTTTCAGATGTAAAATTATTCTTGCATTTCAGTGATAAATTCTACTTGGAATTGGTGTATAATGCTTTATGTTGCTGGTTTCAATATGCTAATATTTTGTTAAGGATTTCTGCATCTATGTCCATTAGAAATAACTTCTTGTAGTTTACTTTTCTTGTGATAATAGTTGTCTGTCTTTGCTATCACACTAATACTAAAAAGTTAGGAAGGGTTCCTTCCTATTTTTTCCTGAAAACATTTGTATAGGATTGGTATTATTTCTTCTCTAAATGTTTGATAAAGTTTACTAGTGATGTCATCTGGGTCTGAGTTATTCTTTGTAGGAAGATTTTAAATTACTAGTTCAATCTCTGTATTTCCAGTCTATTCCTTCTTGAGACAGTTTTGGTAATTTGTATCTTTCCAGAATATTAACTGTTTAATCTACATTGTCTAATTTGTTGGCATAATATTTCCTTATAATCCTTTTCATTTCCCTAAGGTCTGTGGTGATGTTCTCCCTTTCATTCTCTTTTAAAATTTTTTATTTAAATAGATTTAGGGCCTACAAGTAGCTTTTTGTCACATGGATGAATACTTCAAACCTGTTTTAAAAAGTCACTAGAGAAAGGGTATATGACATATATAATAAGGAAGTGAAAAAAAATGGAATAACTCAATCTGCCTGGGTGACCAAATATACCTTTTTGGAATAAATGTAACATGTTGGTGAATCTCTTAGGGCAAACTTGAATTGCTAGCTTCTGTGGCCCACAAGGCACAGTGGAGAAACCTTGGCTTTTAATATATCTATCACACAAATAGTGTACATTGAACCCAAGAGGTAATTTTTCATCCTGCACTTCTCTTCTACTTTCCCCTTTCAAAGTCTCCAATGCCATTAAGTCACTCTGTGTGACCAGGAATACACATTGCTTAGCTCCCACTTGCAAGTGAGAACATGCAGAATTTCGATTTTTTTCCTGGGTTACATCACTTAGAATAATGATCTCCAGTTACATTCAATTTACTGCAAAATGCATTATTTCATTCTTTTTGAACACTGAGTAGTATTCCATGGCATACACACACACACACACACACACACACACACACACACGCAATTTTCTTATCCAGTCATCTGTTGGTGGGCACTTAGGTTGATTCCATATCTTTGCAATGCTGAATTATACTGTGATAAACATGTAGGCACAATTGTTGTTTTATAAAATGATGTCTTTTCCTTTGGGTAGATCCCCAGTAGTGGGATTGCTGGATCAAATGGTGAATCTCTTATTAGTTGAGAAATCTTCATACTGTTTTCCATAGAGATTGCACTAATTTACATTCCCACCAAGAGTGTACAAGCATTCTCTTTTCACGATATCAATGCTAGCTAGCATCTACTGTTTTTGACTTTTTGATGATGGCCATTACAACAGGGGCAAAGGGGTATCTCACTGTAGTTTTAATTGGTATTTCCCTGATGATTAGTGATGTTGATCACTCTTTCATTTGTTTATTGGCCATTTGCCTATCTTCTTTTGAAAAAGGTTTGTTCATGTCCTTAGCCCATTTTTTTAATGGTGTTATTTGTCTTTTCCTTGCTGATCTGTTTGAGTTTCTTATAGATTCTGGACATTAGGCCTCTGTGAGATGTATAGTTTGCAAATGTTTTCTCCCATTCCATAGGTTGTCTATTTACTCAGTTGATTATATCTTTTGCTGCGCAGAAGCTTTTTAGTTTAATTAAATCCCATTTATTTATTTTTGTTTTTGTTGTATTTGCTTTTGGGATGTTAGTCATAAATTCTTTACCTCCTAAGCCAACGCTGAGGACACTTTTTCACAGGTTTTCTTCTAATATTTTAATGGTTTCAGGTCTTACATTTAAAGCTTTAATCGATCTTGATTTAATTTTTGTATATGGTGGGAGATAGGGATCCAGTTTCATTTTTTTGCATGAGGCTATCCAATTTTCCAAGCACCATTTATTGAATAGGCTGTCCTTTCCCCAGTGTATGCTTTTGTCTGCTTTGTTGAAGATCAGTTGGTTGTAAGTATTTGGCTTTATTTCTGGGTTCTCTATTCTGTTTCATTGGTCTATGTGTCTATCTTTATACTAGTACAATGCTGTTTTGGTTACTATTGACTCGTAGTATAATTCAAAGTCAGGTAATGTGATATCTCCAGATTTATGCTTTTTGCTTAGGATTGCTTTGGCTAAATTATGTGATGATTTCATCTCGTAGCTTGTAAGATTTTTCTCTTTCACTTTGACTTTGGCCAGACTGATAACTATGTGTCTTGGTGATGTTGTATTTGGAATGAATCTTGCAGGAATTTGTTCAACTTCTTATACCTGGATGTCTAAATCTCTAGCAAGACCAGGGAAGTTTTCCTACATTATTCACTCAAATAGCTTTTCCGTGTTTTTTGCTTTTTCTTCTTCTGCCTCAGGGATATCCATGATTCTTATTTTGGGGCATTTTACATAATTTTATATTTCTTGGAGATTTTGTTCATTTCTCTTTATTCTTTTTTCTTTATTTTTTGACTGGGTTAATTTGAAAGCCTAGTCTTCAGGCTCTGAAATTCTTTATTCTGCTTGTTTTAATCTGTTATTAAAACTTCCCACTATATTTTGAAATTCCCTAAATGACTCTTTCATTTCCAGTTGTTCAGTTTTTTTAATTACATGTCTCTTTAGTGAATTTTTTATTCATGGCCTGAATTATTTTTTCATTTCTTTGGGTTTGTCTTCAACTTTCATATCAATTCCATTGAGCTTATTCACAATACATATTTTGAATTCCGTATCTGATATTTCAAACATTTCCTTTTAGTTGGATTCCATTGCTGGAGAGTTAGTGTGATCCTTTAGGGGTTTTGGGAGAGCCTGTTTTTTCATATTGCCAGAGCTCTTATGCTGGTTCCTTCTCATCTGGAACCTCTTCCTTCAGCTCAAAACAAGCTTTGCAGTGCACCTGTTCGCCCCTGCTGGGAACTCCGCTGCTCAGCATAGACAGGGAGAGGTGTACTGCCTTTTGGCTTGTCCAGGTAGGTACCCATGTGGTGTTGCTGGCAATTTGGGCCACCTCTACCTCAGACCCCTGGAAGAGTGTTCAGGTATCAGTGGTGGTAAACTAGGTTAGGTAGTCCCCAGAACCCAGGTGCCTAGATGGTGTGCTTGAGTTCTGTGGGGATCACACCAAGATCAGAATGGAAAACTTGTTCTTAAGCCTCCCTGAGTTCAGGTGCTGGCTGTGATCAAGAGGGGTGGGGTGATCTCCCGTTCCAGGACAATGCTCAGGTAGGAGTAGGGTGGTCGAGGGGTGGGTCCCTCTTGTCAAAATTAGCAGAAGTAGGCAGCTGTGGGACACACATGCCACTCACACCTCCCTCTCTTGGCAGTGACAGTGGTCTCTGTCCTTCAGGTACACAAAAGCTCCAGATTCCCAGCTCCCTCCCTGACCTAGCTGCAGCAGAGGTGGTGGGGGCAGTTCAACCCAGGGCTATCAGACTGGCTGTGGGCTGAGTTAAATGTTCCAGCAGAGGAGGTATGGTTGTGCCAAGGACTCACCTCCAGGGAGGGTAGGCTCCTCCCAGAATAGACAGGCAGCTCTGGGAGAAGACTGCTAACCCCACCCTCCCTCAGTGGAGGTGATAGCTTTAGCCCTTGGGGAGCATGAAAGCACTGCTGTGGTGTTTTAGAGGGAAGGGAGTGTGCCCCAAGCTCTGTGGAATCCTGCGTGTAATAGGTGCTCTGTCATAGGTGGGGCAGACACTCCCAAGTGCCCTGGCTTAATCCCCTGTGGAACCCTCACCAGTCCCAAGCAGAAATAACCATGGCTGCCTCAGCAGCAGTAGGTGAAGGAAGAGAGAAGGAGGAGAAGGTCCCACATGGTAAGGAGTTGGTGCCCTGGTCCCCTTTGTCCTAAGGGCCCTTCTGGCATGCTGCACTCTCCTCTCGACTGGAAGTGGCCCTCCCTGAATGCCCAAGGTCCAGGAGACCCACAGTTCCCCTGGACCCACCAGTCTTCCAAGGCTACTGCTGTCTGAATGAGTGCTAGGGACTATTGTTTGTGGATCCAGTAATGTAGAGACCCAGGGCCTGAGATTGCTGGGTTCGAACAGCTGCAAAAACACTGCCTGTCTGAAGAAAGGGAAATGAGCCACACCCTCCCTGCAGAACCCAGGCATGGTGAGCAGAGTACTATTTGGGGGTATTCTCCCCTCACAAGTCTTGATCTGGCTGTCCTGCAGCTCACCTGCACCAAAAGCTCATGCATGGGAGCAGAGGCAGCCATGGGAACCTTGGGTGGTTGGAGGAGGAGACATCCCTATCTCCATGTCCCTTCCTTGGCTGCCCAGCTTTAAACTCCCAAAATGGTGCCTTGGGCCTGTGACCAGAGAAGATGGGTCCTCTTCCAGGCAAACAGCGCAGGCAAGATGCTGGTGAGTGCCCTCCACTCACGTCTCAGTCTCACTTCAGCTTGTAGCAGGGCAGTGGGAATTGTCCTAGGAGTGGATAGGAGAGCTTGGGCTCCCCTTCCCCTCCTCAGTTAGGTAGGACTATGTGAGCCTGAAATCAGCCCAAGGGTGGGGAACTGCCTACCTTTAAACTCCCAAACTAGCGCTTTGGGCCAGGGACAAAAGAATGAGGGCCCCTTCCAGACAGTGTGGGCAAAATGCTGGGGCAGTTCCATCTGCTTACATCTCAGTCTCACTGCAGTCTGCAGCAGGACAGTGGGGACCTTCCCAGTGGTGCATGGGAGCACCTGGGCTCCTCTATCCCTCCTCAGAGCTGCACAATGGCTACAGGTGTGCCTGCAATTCCCTGATATATAGGCACTCAGAATGACACCCAGCTCAAGCTGCTCTAGGCTTGGATGCCTGTGAGATTCCATATGATCCCTTTCTGGAACACTGTCTCTGTGCAATCCTAAGCAGCTCCCTATGTTAGGCTCAAGATCTGTGTGGATTGGGGATTCTCTTGTAGCCAAGATCATGAAAGCTCCTCTGGAAGAGCAGAGCCCTTGGGGCTTCTCTCTGAATGTTACACCAGGAGCTTCTCCCAGCCATTAGCCATCCCCTGGCTGGGCAAGTTACCCTCAACTCTCTCCTTATATACTCAGTGCTAACTGTCACTTTCCTGGTGAATCTTAGCATTCTCTCCTAGATGATCCGTAAAAAATGTGAGAATCTGCCTTCTATTCTGCTTCTTCTCTATGGAGGAGGTACATGCCACCTGTGTCTAGTTGGCCATCTTATCTCCAATTCTTGATTTCATTAATTTTTCTTTTATTTTCCTTTGTTAGTGTAGCTAAATGTTTATCAATCTTGTCAATCTTTTAAATAAACCAAGTTTTGATTTTTGTAGATTTTCTCTAATGTTTTTCTGATTTTTAATTCTTTGTTTCTTCTCTGCTCTTTATTATATTCTTCCTTCTACTTGAGGTTAATTTGCTTTTCTTTGTCTAGCTTCTTGAGACAGAAGCTTAGATAATTGATTTTTAAATTTTTTTTCTATTCTTACAGGGAGGAAAATAGACCTGTTTTCTTTCTAATATAAGCACTTAAGTTATAAGTTCCTCTCTAAGCACTACTTTAGCTATATTCTATAAATTTTGCTAAGTTAGGTTTTAATTTGTATTCTATTAAGCATACTTTCTAACTTACCTTGTTATTTTATCTTTGACTTATTGTTCTTCCAAAAGTATATTGTTAAAATTCCAAGCATTTATGAAGTCTTAAATGACTTTCTGTTGCTAGTTTCTTATTTAATTTTTTTTTATAATTAGAAAACATACTTTAAGATTTATTTTATTGTCTGTAATATCATTTATCATGGTTAATGTTCCAGGTACACTTGACAAAAATGCATATTCTGCTGCTGTTGGATGGAAAGTTCTTTATCTTATTTATGTCTAGTTGGTTGATAGTGTTGTTCAAGTCTTGAATATCCTTACTGATATTCTGTCTAGTTCTTCTAATCAATTCCTGAGACCAGAATGTTGAAATTTCCAACTATTACAATATTGAATTGCCTATTCTTTAATTCTGTCAGTCTTTGTTACATGTATTTTGGGACTCTGGTGTTAGGTATTTATACATTTATAAATTGCTATTTCTTCCTGAAATACTGAAAATTTTATCATTATGAAATTTTTCTCTTTGCCTCAAGTAATATTTGTCTTAGTCTATTTTTGTATATTAATAAAGTCACTCCAGTTCTTTAATTGTTACTGTTTGCCTTTTCTACCCTTTTACTTTCAACCTATTTGTGTCTCTAAATAGTGTCTGTTACAGATACATATAGTTGGCTTTTGCTTTTTCCTCTGTTAATGTTTTAAATATATTTTAAAAATTATTTTCTTAATAGTTTGTCTAAGGATTACAATACACAACTTCAATTTATCACAATCTGCTTCAGTTTAAGAATAATAATAACATATGGAAACTTTGCTCCAATATATTTCCACTTTTCCTATCATTTTAGTGCTAGTATTTTCATATATATTACAACCATATATATATAGCAAACCCCCCAAATATAGCGTCATAATTATTATTTCAAATAGTCTTGTTTTGAAAGAAATTAAGAGAACAGAAAATAATGCACAGTCTTTTATATTTACCCATATATTTAAACATTTACATTGCTTGTTTTTCCTTCCAGTGGAGTTGAGTCGCCATCTGCTATCATTTCCTTTCGGCCCCAAGGACTGCCTTCAGATTTCTTGTGGGGTAGCTCTGTTTTAGTTTATCTGGGAAGGTTGTATTCTGTCTTCATTTATAAAAGATAGTTTTACTAGATAGAATATTCTTGGTTAACAGGCTTTTTTTTTTCCTCCTCTGAACACTTTAACTATTTTTTTCCGCTGCCTTCTAGACTCCACAGTTTTATGAAAAGTCAGTTGTTCTTTATATTGTTATCTTCACACATCATGAGTCATTTTTCTCTTACTGCTTCAGAACTTTGTCTTTGTCTTTGCTTTAAAAGTTTTTATTATCATAGGTCTAGATGTGGATATCTTCATTTTCATTTTACTTGGTGTTCATTGAGTTTTTAAAATATACATATTAAGATTTCTCATCAAATTTGGGAAGTTTATGGCCATTAATTCTTCAAAGAAATTGCCCCCCCAACTACTCATGAACTCCCATTACAATATGCTGATAGGCTCTATAGGTCCAAAGACCTATAGAGTTTTTCTTTTCCCTCCATCTTATTTTCTTTTTTGTTCTTTAGATTGGTTAATTTCTACTGATTTATCCTCAAGTATACTGATTGTCTCTCCTGCCTTCTCAAATCTGTGGAACCCATCTAGTGAACTTTTCATTTCAGTTATTGTATTTTCCAAATCTGGAATTTCTATTTGGCTCGTTTTATAGTTTCTATTCTCTATTTAGATTTCCTATTTGTTGAATCATTCTCTCCATATTTACTTCTTTCAATATGATTTCTTTTACTTCTGCAAACATATTCAAACATTTATAATAGCTGCTTTGATGTCTTTGCCTTCTAAACTCAAAATTTCGGCCCATTCAGATTCAGTTTCTATTGACTACTTGTTTTCCTGAATACGGATTTTACTTTCCTATTTCTGTGCAGGTCTCATATTTTTGTTAAAAAGTTGACATTTAAATAATACATTGTAACAATTTAGAAATTGCTTTGTTTATTGATTCATTTTTCTGAAGGATTTTTTTAGTGACTTGAATGAACTTATACTGCAGAATCTGCTGCCCAAACTGGATACAGCTGCTGATGTTTCTGCTCAGGTTTTGAAATAGTGTTTTTTAAATTATTTTTTAACTTGCCTTATTAAGGCTCACTCACATGTCAGCAATAATTTAGTGGTCAGTTAATGATCTAGGCAAAGATTTACTTAAACACTTCAAGCCCCAAAGCACTTCCACCCTCTGCCAGTAAATATGTGTGTTTTATTGGGGAACACATTTAAAGCCCAGCCAATTCTCAAGTATGCCTTGGCTTTTACTTTCTGCTAGATTCTTTTCAGTCTCCTCTGTGCATGTGCAGTTGATAGTTTTCCAGTCCTCCAGAAATGTGTGGAAAGCTTATCAAGCTCTTCTATGGCTCTCTCACTTCCAATATCTCCCATTAAACTAGTGGTTAGTCTACCAATTTTCCCAAATAGAACCAGAGCCTCAGGCTAAAAAGGTTTTTTCATTTGTTTCCTACTGAGTTTTCTGCTTTAAGATGACCAAGCCATAGATTTTTGCCTCAAACTGAGTCTGCCCATTCAGGAAGCAAACCTGCTGGTGTTCATGACCAGTGCTACCTTGGTAAAACAATAGCTTTCACCAATTAGCCTGGGTGAGAGGAGGTGTGGGAGCAGCCCCAACCGGATACACATACACATATACATATATGTATATATATATATATTTTCCCACAATTCTTACCCAAAATTTTTGCAGTTTTTCAAGAATAAATACTTTTCAATTATTATTGGTCATTGGGCAATTCCCATAACCCTGAAATGGTTGCTATTGAAAATTTTTTCCAGTTTTATATTTAATTTTTTTTTTTTTGGAGAGTGAATTCACTGACCTCTTTATACTATCATAGCTGGAAAAACCTCTGTTGTATGGCTTTGTAGTACCTCTCCCTAGAACAGCGAAAATATATTCCTTTGTCCCACTGATACTGGTCTTGGCTATATGATAACAATACATTAGCAGAGGCTTTGTATATAGTCTCATGATTTGCCTTGGCTCTTGCACTCCTATGTTCCATAATCACAAGAGCATACCTTGGATAGTCACTGGTCCTAAAATAAAGAAACATAAAAGCAGAACTATATCCAATCTTCAGCCTGGGGCCAAGCCCAGCTGGACTCAGCCAAGTTCAGTAAACTCCATCTGAAACTACTGACCTAAAGATGTAAGAATAAGAAAATAATATTTACTATTATAAACAACTGAGATTTGGGGCATTGTTTGTTAGGCAGCAATGTTGACTTATGCAGTCACCTAATAATAGATGGTGTCCTATCTAACTTATTCTACATCAGCAAGATAACAAGGTAGTACCATGCTCTGCTTTGTACAGACATTTCAATGAATCCAGGCTGAAGGGTAATGTCTAGGTTATAAGCATCAAATGCCATGAAGAGGTAACAAAACAGTTGCCATGGATTTATCACAAAATTCTTTATTAAGAGACAGCAGTGGACTAGACAGCTTATGCCTAAAATGGCCACTTGCTTCTGAAAGTTATTGACAAAGAAGTAGAGAAGTACATGAAAAATTTAATTGGGCTTTTTGTGAGGCTGATAGATCAAGTTTAGATCTAATTCAGCATTACTCTATTACTCCAGCATTATAAACTGAAGGTCCATAAGCAAGAATGCATTCTAAATTTCCATTTTGTTACAAGCCTTGTATCTTTTGTACATCCCAAACAGAGCTTACTTAGCAGTTTCATTAGTTTAGTTCAATTCACAACATCTAAAACAGAATACCTACAACCTTATGGAGCAGCTGAAGACATCCCAGAATCTCTCACTCAACAGATAAAACTTGCCAATAAATAGCTATTTATAATACAATGTGATATGGGTCATAATAGATGTCTCTGTGTAGGGAGCAATACCACCTCACAGATCTATTAATAAGAATGGTAACTTAAAAAAAATCAGATCTCTTACCAGCATCATAAGGAATATTGTCAGTTTGAGCACTGAGATAGTCTTCATATTGATGTACCACTGGAATGTGTGTATGCAGAGAATGGAAGACAGCAGGACACTCAAGGAGCTATTGTATAAGAAAGCTGATGTCAAATAAGTCACAAGCAAGGAGAGCAGGATAAATGCCATAAGAACATATCAAAGCACAGCATCAAGCAAGGCAATAGAGCTTTGGACTGCTGGGAAATGGCAGCAGTACACAATGCAGCCCTGGCTGCAACTGTAAAGAATGTGAAGAAAGCCCTCAGGTGAATAGCTAAACAACAATAGGCTACACCTGCTAGCCCAGGATCAAATTTCATATATAAAATAGTCCATTCTACGTTTGCCTACTTAGCTACATTTGAACATATAAAGTTGTGGCTTGAACCCACAGAACTATCTTAAAAACCAGAAGCCAAAAGAATAATTCCAGCTATAGCTTATCAATCAATCCCTTATATATTTTCATATGGTTTTCTCAACAATTGTATACATAAATTCAAACATTATTTGAAAATGCCACACACTACAGGAAATAAATTAGTAGGAAGATTTTTATGGCAGCTATCTAAACGGATATCTAATTCACAACCACTAATTCAGAAGCCGGAAATATCCCTGCCCCACAAGGAAATCATCTATAATGAAGCCCATGGACTGTATCTGCAGAAGAAGCAGAGTCTGCCATGGGTCCAGGACCAACAATTTTGTAAAAGCTTACAGACTTCATAGGCTGTTTGCTTTCTCTAGAAAGTGGTCAGGTTTTCTTAATTTATATGAAACACCCAGGTTATATGGGAAAGGGCATAAAAGTATGCCTAAAGCCTGTAGGCATACAGGTGGCTCATGCCTGTAATCCTAGCACTCTGGGAGGCCGAGGCGGAAGGATCGCTCAAGGTCAGGAGTTCAAAACCAGCCTGAACAAGAGCGAGACCCTGTCTCTACTAAAAATAGAAAGAAATTAATTGGCCAATTAAAAACGTATACAAAAAATTAGCCGGACACGGTGGCACATGCCTGTAGTCCCAGCTACTTGGGAGGCTGAGGCAGAGGGATTGCTTGAGCCCAGGAGTTTGGGGTTGCTGTGAACTAGACTGACGCCATGGCACTCACTCTAGCCTGGGCAACAGAGCGAGACTCTGTCTCAAAGAAAAAAAAAATTATGCCTAAGAAGTGATTACAAACATTGAGAAAAATATAACCACATTATCAACTATAATCACATATCAAATCAGGGGCCATATTATGTGATAGCAATAGTCCTACACATGATCTTAGTCAAAAGGCTGAGAAGCAATGAGAGCTGTAGTCCTATAAGATTAACTCATAGGGCATCAATAAAACACATTAATAAAAATAATTCTTCATAATGCTAATACTGGTTTATCAAGAAAATGTGCCCAGTATGATGGCCGATACTTGTAATCCCAGATATGAGCCACCCAGGAGGCTGAGGCATGAGGATTGCTTGAGGCCAGGAGTTCTAGACTAGCCTACACAACATAGTGAGACCCTATTTCTACAAAAATTTTTTTAAATAGCTGGGCATGGTGGCATGTGCCCATTGTCCTAGCTACTCCAGAAAGCTGAGATTGGAGGATCACCTGAGCTCAGGAGCTGGACATTACAATGAGTTATGATCATGCCCCTGCAATCCAGCCTGGGATTTTGAGATGCTGTCTCAAAGAAAAGAAAATGAAAAAAAGGAAATGCTATATTAAATTGCTTTCTCTGATTAAGAAAACATAGAAGCGCTTTAAGGGGACTTCCTCCAAATTAATTTACATGGTGAACATTTTAATGTTTAAATGTATCTGGAAAATATAAACATGTAAAATACTTCATTCACAATGGCTCTAGATCATTACTGTTTAATAGAAATATAAATGCAAGCCACAAATGGAAATGACATGTTTAATCTTAAGTTTTCTTATAGTCACTTTAAAAGAGATTTTTAAAGAGTGAAATTAATTTTTTTCTTCCTTTCGCTACATATGGGTAGGTCTGAAAATTTCAATAATAAATGTTATTTAACCCAGTGTACTCAAAATGTTATCATTTTGACATGTAATCAATATAAAAATGATTGATAATATTTCCCTACATTATTTTATTTAGACTAAGTCTATGAAATCTGGTATGTCTTTCGCGCTACAGCACATCTCCATTTGTACTAGACACGTTTCAAGTGTTCAATAAGCACATTTGGCTAATGACCACCATATTGGGCAGGGCAGCTGTCAATAAACAAAACTTTACTGAAGAACTGAAATTAATGCAATATTGACATGTAAGTGGAAAAATAAATAAGGAAAAAGAAATAAAATTAATGCAATATACAATCACAATATTCCAATCCAATATTCTGGACCACTAGAAAAAATGCAGACATCAAGCCACATGTGTTTCCTGAGTTTCCCCATAAACTCTGTAGGCAAGAATGAAAGAATTTAATATATATGTCTGAAAACCATTACTAAGGCAAAAAAGGTTAGTACTAATTCCCAGTGGGCAGTAGTAGTGAGTTCTACATTCTTAGAATTTTAGATTTACAAAGAAACTTTCTCTAATTTTTTTTGCGTACTCAGAAATTAAGTATAGCCTTTGAAACTGTATTCTTTCATAATTGGAGAGAAGGAAGGAGAATTGTGAGCACTTAGTACCATTTACATGGTCACTTTTGAGTTTTCTAGAAGTTCAATCTTCAAAGCTATAATTCTAAAATAACAGAATGTTAGAAGCTTTAAGTTTCAGTCTATGTCTAGGTCACAGAAAGAGCCTACTAAAATAAATCTACCAAAAATAGTTAAAAATACAGCTTTTCTCCATTTTTTTACACTAAACATCTATTGGTTTAGGGCCACTTGATTGTTTACCTGATTTTAAAAATTTGCAAAAACTCAATATTTAATAAATTTGTTATAATTTGGGACTATGAGACTAAAGTCACATGTAAATTTCTTTGAGTTTAATTGCATCTTTTTAAAAATGGAAATAAATGAAAAAACTTATTGATGCAACATTAAACTTTTATGCACAGAAGATAAGAAATGCAAAGAAAATATTTCTTAAAGAAATATACTTTCTCAAAAAAATAAAGAAGAAATATACTTTCTCTTTGATCTAATTCAGATCATGTGTCATTATATTACTTTCTACAAGCCCTGGTCTTATTGAGACCTGAGCCTTGTGGAATTCGCTACTCAACTTCCTCTCCTATACCAAAAAAAGGGGGAAGGATTCTTTGTTTTCTCATTGGATGAGAGCTAGCATAAAGCTTAGCAAAGCATTGAACAAAAAGGAATTGTAAGCTTAGGCCAGTGTGGTCTGGTGGGAAGGGAAGCTCTTAAATGTCAGATCCTATAGAAACAGGTAGAGAACAAATCAGATCTTAACACATGGGATGATAATTAAGAACCACTGAAAGCTGGAAAGGATTCAGAAGGTAGAAATGAGAGGCATAGTACTTTGGAGAGGGAAACTCACTGCTTGAGTAAGTAGAGGACTCAAAGGAGGAAGGATGGCAGGACTGAAGTCTGCAAAGCTATTACATAGTTTTATTTACCATGAATTTAGTTTGCTTAAATATACTAATTTTTAATGAATTATGGAAGGTTATTACATATTTCTATGATAGTGATTTTATTATTTTCTAAAGGCTAAATTAGCATATATCTTTTCATCTTTCTCCATGATTCTCGTAATCTAATACTTGATCACTCTCATGTGAACTATGTCTAAGCTTTCTTTCTCTTCTGAGTTGTTGAGGATTTTAGTACAAACTTCAATACATATTACAGTCTAGCTACAGCTGAGTGCAGTAAGAGGAAAGCCCAATGGTTCAAACTTTAACTTGCTGTTATAAAAGATCTTTGTGTTACAGGTTGATTTTTAAAACAAAACTGCACGCTGGTCCTGATCTGGTCTGGACCTTCCTTGACTCAGTTTTGGATGACATTCTTATGATCAGTAGTAAGAATACACTTCATAGTAACCACGTACAATAGATTGATGCTATTATTCATCAGTTGATAAGAAAAAAGTTGAAGTGATTACCTAAAGGCAAAGACATATGGCCATCAAAGGCCATCATTTTGATGTTTAGATTCAAGATACAGGCAATTCCCACTATGTCAAGACACCAGGATGCATTTTCAGTCATTATTATTTTTCACCCATCACTCTGGTGGTACAGAGAACTCTGGCTACCCTTGCTTGTGTAGGCATTGGTGAGTAGACAGGCATTGGAAAGTACTTGGAAGGTGGGTGACAGAGATTGACTCACACTAAGAGGCACACGAGACAAAAGTAAACATCAAAAGACTGTTCTATTAATTTATAGTGAGAAAGATAACACCACATGTACAAGAAATATCACATCAGCCTGATCAAAACATTTTTTTTTTACTTGTGGTCCAATCACATGGACATCAAAAGATGGTTTTGTGGACATAGACTCAAAACAGGATGTAGATGAGTCAAATCTTTAATGCATTAGGGCCCAAAATGTGTTATGTTCTGTGAGACATTTTAATAGATCTTTCAACAACAACAAAAGGTTCAGGAATCAAACAAATTTGAAAAATGCTAGATTAAACTGAGTTAAATGGCTTTCATGACTGCCTTATTTCCTTTGGCCTTCAGGTATACTCTGTGAATATTCAAGGGCTCAGATAGGCAGCTTTTCCAAAATGGATTTGACTCCTGCCTTTATAGAATGCTTATCAATTATCTCATGAAACAATATTATTCTACAGATATAGTTTCAGATTCTCTGACTAAATTCTTTAGCCTGATACATAATCTCATCATAGAGATGGACTTACCAATGGGTCTAGCATACCTCAAATATAAGGATAAAGCCCTGCATCATTCATTCTAGGCACATATTTTCCATGAGAACTAAAATAATCAAAGTCTCTATATGTGAGTCTCCATTTGCCCTTTAATGCTTCAGTGAAAACCACCAATATGAACCTAAGTTATTCTCCTTTCTCTTTAATTTGATTTAATTTTACTGGTGATTGAGATATTAAAGGGGTTATGGTGCAGGTTGCTTGCCTACACGTAATCTCATCAGATGATTTTGCATACCTTTATTGTAAATTAGATGTTGATTTTAAAATGTGATTCTAAATGATTACTTTCTTTACTTTCAATTTTAGAGTCTTGCCACACTATAACACCTAAATGTTTACTAAAAGTCTAACCAGAAAATAATATAACTCTGCTAGGTAGAATAATGCCTCTCCCGCTGCCAAAAAAATCTATGTCCCAATCCACAGAACCTGTGGATCTATTTACCTGTCATGGCAAAAAGGACCTACAGATATAATTAAGGATGTTAAGATGGAGAGATTCTTCTGGATTATCTGGGGGTGCCCAATGTAATCACAAGGGTCCCAGTAAGTGAAAGAGGAAGGCAGGAGAGTCAGAGTCAGAGGAGATGTGAAAGATGGTAGAAGCAGAGGTCATAGTAATGAATTTCTAGCTGGAAGGGGCCATGAGCCAAAGACTGTGGACAGCTCCTAGAAGCTGGAAAAGTCAAGAAGAGGTATTATCTCCTAGTACCTCCCCTAGAAGAATGCAGCCTTGCTAACACCTTGGATTTAGACCTATGAAACCCACTGCACACTTCTGACCTTCCTAACTGCAAGAAAATAAATTTGTGTTGTTTTAAGCCACAAACTTAGTGGTGATTTGTTAAAGCAACAGAAAACAAATACAATAACTAAAACTTTTAGAGATCTCTGCCTCCTGCCCACTTGGTCTTTTGCTACTCATATACAACATACGACCCTCTGGGATCAACCCTGACTGATACTCTGAGGCAGCATCTATCAGTCCTTTGAAATCCACTTAGAGATTTCAATGACTCTCACTTTAGAGTGCTTTGGAAACTTATCCAAGAATTCTAAGAATGTTCAGTAAACATTAAATAAATCATTGAATTTCTCAGAAAGAGATCAATGTAGTTAGTAAAAAGAGGAAAGATGTTAACTCAAGATGCTAACTAATTGACAAATGTGATTTTTCAGAGCTCCTGGAGTAGAACAAACTCAAGAGAACTGACCTATGCTAAACAAGTTCACAAGAGACTTGATATAAACCCAAATGTCAATTTATTAATTTCAGTTTGCGACATTTCTTTCCAGTGATTAAAATATTAATGCTCACAATGCTCACAATCTTCTTAGTATCAGATCATCTGGTAGATTTAATTAATAAGCCTAAAGCTACTTGAGATGTGTGAATCAGAACAAAAGTAGAGGGATAGTTGTGGGGAGTAACCCTGCTGTGCTGGCCAGATATTTCCAATTATACTCTCCTTCAGAGAAGACTCCAAGCTCTTGCCTTTTGAAATTTTCTCTATCAATAGATTTTTATCCTTTGTTCTACTTGGTACTACATAGATGGGCTGCCATCTACAAGACTAAGAGGTGGCTCTGTACTGGTTGGCAAATGACAACTCAATAAGATCATTTCTCTTTGAGGTTTTAAATATCAAACATGGTGGGTGGTGGGGAGAAAGAGAGAGAGAAAGAAAATAAGTAAAAGCCTTAAGACTATAGAAGCAATCTTTTAGCAGAAGCAGTTATCCAGAAAAATAAGCAGAAATTGGACAGTTTTGCAGTAGAAAAAGTGCAGGTAGAGAAAGAAGCAAAGACAGTGCTGAATCATGCATATGGCAGATTAGTGGAGTAAAAGGCCCTTCCAGGGAGCACCATTCTGGTGTCCTGAGTACAACCACCTACCAGTTCTCCCTGAGACCTGTCTCTGGAATGACTATAGATCTTGTTTTGTTTCCTACCTTCCTTATTTCCCCATGTATCTTTATAAAAAATCTGGGGTTGGGGTAATTTGTGAAAGTCTCCTCTATTTTTTGTAGCCAAAAACTTGAACACATTCACCTAGGCTCTAGGAAAGCCAGATGAAATTTTATTACCTCTGATGGTTAATCATATGTGTCAACTTGACTGGGCTAAGGGATGTCTAGTCAAGAGAGCTGATAAAACATTATTTCTGGGTGTGTCTGTGTGGGGGTTTCCAGAAGAAATTCTCAGTTGAATCATTAAACTGAGTAGAGGAGATTTGCCCTCATCAATGTAGGAGAGCATCATTCAATCCTTGAGGACCCAAATAGTACAAAAAAGCAAAGGAAGGGAATATTCTGTCTTTTCTTGAGCTGGGACATCCATGTTCTCCTGCCTTAAGACATCAGAGCTACTAGTTCTTAGGCCTTTTGGATGCTGGGACTTATATTAACAACCTCAAACCGTAACAACCTCAAACCATTTTTAGGTTTTCTGCCTCAAATTGGGAGATACACCATTGGCTCTACTGGTGCTCAGGACTTTGGCTTGGGCTGAATTACACCATAGGCTTTCTTGGTTCTCTAGCTTGCAAATAGCATATCTGGCATATCATGAGACTTCTTGGCCTCCAAAATTGTGTGAGTCAATTCCCATAATAAATCTCCTCTTTTATATCTGTATCTATCCTATGGGTTCTGGCTCCCTGGAGAACCCTGACCAAGACAGTGTACCTCTCCCAGTGATCAATATATTTCTATTCCCTAGATCCACTATCTATAACCTACATTCTCCAATGCTGTAGATGTGAAGAAATTCTGTAGCTTCCCCCACCCCACTTAACACCATATAATAATTACAATATACAAGCTATATATGCCCAAACAAGGCATTAATTGGTCAGGTCAATGCTCTGACCTTGTTGTTACTGTAGAATATGATTCACCTTGTTCATCTGTTTCCTGGAATGGTTTAGGTTACACCTTTGAAAATTGTAGTGCTGCAACAAAAGTAAAAATAGATAAATTGGGCTACATCAAAATGTAAAACTCCCATGCATCAGAGGACACAGTCTAAAAGTGAAAAGGCAACAAACAGAATGAGAGAAAATATTTGCAAATCACATATCTGATAAGGCATCAATATTCATAACATATAAAGAGTTTCTATAATTCAACAACAATAAAAAACAATTAAAAAATGGGCCAAGGACTTAAACATTTCTCCAAAGAAAATATACAAATGGCTAACAAACACCTGAAAAGATGCTCAACATCACTAATCATTAGGGAAATACAAATCAAAACCACAATACAATATCACCTCACACCAATTAGGATAGCTAATATAAAACAAAAAAAGAAAAAAGAAAAGTGTTGGTAAAGATGTGGAGAAATCAGAATCCAACTGATGCCATTCCAAGCTTTCAGCCCCAGAGCACCCAGTCTATATGGGGGTTGGCTCCACTGCAGCCACCTCTCTGCTGCCACTGCCAGGCCAGGGAAGGAGCAGGGAGGGCTGAAGCACTCAAGTGCACCATAACTAGGTGTGGGGTGTTCTCCCACCCCCCACTAGGGGATCTGAGCACAGCAAGCACCCATGGCCCCCAGCACCTGCTGCTGTCATCTGGACAGCACTAGCACTGCCACCTCAGTAGCACCACAGTCAAACCTGGGCAAAGAGAGGGCCCCAGCTGTAGTGACTGGCCTGTGGCATACCACATGACTTCCAGGACCTGCCCAGCTCCAGCATGCTTCCCAGACCTGGGTGGCCCTGCCAAGGTGCATTGCCCAGCCCTAGGCCTCCCAGGTGCTACCCAACCCTAGTGGCCCCACCAGCACCACACACTGCCCAGCTGCTGTGGCACCATCCCCTGCACACCACCACAGACATGCTCACTGCAAACCAACCCCTGCTGCACGCCATCACTGCCCCACTGCTCCAGGACCTGGGTGGAGTGAATGCCCAAAGCCCTGACGGCCATGGTCATCATCCAAATAGCCTTGCCCAGTGGCCACTGCCACCACCACAGGGAGACCTAGGGAGAGCAAACTCCCATGCAGCCTGCCTCCATGGAGAGGGACTAGTCCAACCTCCTGCCTAATCTTCCAACAGCAGCCTGGGGACCAACTCACTGCTCCACCATAATATCTCTGGCTTGGACTGTGACAAGCACAAGGGAATGGGATGATGCAGGAGAACAGCTGCATTTCAGGTTCTCTGTAATCCCCCCTCTCCTGCTAGGTCAATCCTCCAGAGTAGGACACAAGTGTACCACCCAGGATCTCTCCCTCTATTCATTAAATAGGAGAGGAGAGAGGTGCACCACAAACATATCTGCCTTGAGCTGAGAGAACAGGTTTCCAACAAGAAGGAACCAGCATAAGAACTCTGGAAACATGAAAAAGCAAGCTGTTTCAATGCCCCCAAAGGATGACCATAGGTCTCCAACAACACACCCCAACCTAATGGAAATTGTTGAAATGTCAGATATAGAATTCAGAATATGGATGGCAAATAAATGAATGGAATAGATGAGAAAATTGAAAATCAACACAAAGAAACAAAAAAAAAAATCAATAAGTAACTCAGGACATGAATTAAAAAGTTTCTAAAGAGATAGACAACATTGGAAAAGATATAATAGAACTCAAAGAAATAAGTCATTTAGGGAATTTCAAAATACAGCAGAAAACCTAACAACAGACTAGACCAAGCAAAAGAAAAAATTTTGGAGCTTGAAGAGAAAGCTTTTGAATTAGTTCAGTCAGTTTAAAATGTAGAAAAAAAATAGAGAAGAATGAAAAATCACTTGAAGAAATATGGGACTATGTAAAATGAGCTAATACAAGAATCATAGGTATTCCTGAGGGAGAAAAAGAACAAACAAAAAGCATGGAAACCCTATTTGAGGGAATAATTGAGGAAAACTTCACAGGTATCACCAGAGATTTAGATATCCAGATACAAGATGGTCATTGAATACCTGGAAGATTCATAGCAAATAGGACATTACCAAGACACATAGTCATCATTCTGACCAAAGTCAAAATGAAGGAGAAAATCATACAAGTAACTTACAAAGGAAAACTCATCGGACTAACAGAAGATTTCTCAGCAGAGCCCTTGAAAGCCAGAAGGAATCGGAGTCCCATTTTTAGTCTTCTTAAACAAAACAACATGTCAGACAAGAATTATGTATTCTGAAAAATCAAGTTTCATAAATGAGGAGAAATAAACTATTTCCCAGACAAGCAAATACTAAGGGAATTCAGCACCACTAGACCTTCTCTACAAGAAATGCTTAAAAGTGTTCTATACTTAGAACAGAACAATCTATACCCAACAGTATAAAAACATCCAACAGTTAAAGCTTATAGCTCTTATAAAACAGTGGCACAAGGGGGAAAACAAAACAAGATATCATTCAACATGATGAACAGATCAGTATTTCACATATCAATACTAACATTGAATGTAAACAGTCTGAATGCTCCATTCAAAAAATATATTTTAAAGGCCAGGTGCAGTGGCTCATGCCTGTAATCCTAGCACTCTGGAAGGCTGAGGTGGGCAGATTGCTCAAGGTCAGGAGTTCAAAACCAGCCTGAGCAAGAGTGAGACCCCGTCTCTACTAATAATAGAAAGAAATTAATTGGCCAACTAAATATATAGAGAGAAAACTCGCCAGGCATGGTGGTGCATGCCTGTAGTCCCAGCTACTCGGGAGGCTGAGGCAGAAGGATTGCTGGAGCCCAGGAGATTGAGGTTGCTATGAGCTAGGCTGATGCCATGACACCCTAGCCCGGGCAACAGAGTGAGACTCTGTCTCTATATATATATACTTTTTTTTTTTAATAGATTGGGTGAATGAATGAAAAAACACAACCCAAAATATGCTGTCTCTAAGAAACCCATTTAACTTATAAAGAGTCACATAGACTCAAGGTAAAATGGTAGAAAATATGTTCTACAATAATGGAAAACAAAAATGAGCAGGAGTAGCTATTTTCATATCATATAAAACAGACTTAAATCAATAACAGTAAAAATAAAGACAAAGATAGTCATTATATAATGATAATTCTATAAGAAGAAATAATAATCCTAAATATACATGCACCTAACACAGGACCTCCCAGATTCATAAAACAAACTCCACTAGATCAAAGCAAAGAAATAAACAATAAACAGCACCATAATATCTGGGGACTTCAACACTCCACTGACAGAAATGGATAGATCATTGAGTCAGAAAATCAACAAAAAAACACTGGACTTAAATGAAACTCTAGAACAAATGGACCTAACATACATTTATAGAACATTCTACAGAGGATACATTCTTCTCATCAGCACAAGGGGGATCTTCCAAGATAGATCATATGTTAGGCCATAAAACAAGTCTCAGCAAATTTTAAAAAATCAAAATCGTACCATGTATCTTCTCATACCACAGTGGAATAAAATTAGAAATCAATTTCAAGAGTAACTCTCAAATCTACACAAAGTCACGGAAATTAGGCAACCTGCTGCTAAATCACCCTTGGTCAATGATGAAATTAAGATGGAAATCAAAAGATTTTTGGAACTGAATGACAAAGAGGACTCAAGCTTCCCAAATCTATGGAATATAGCCAAAGCAGTGCTAAGGTAGAAGTTCATAGCCTTAAATGCTTACATTAAAAGGACAGAAAGATCATAAATTAACAAACTCATGTCCCACTTCAAGGAATTAGAAAAACAAGAACAAATAAAACCAAAAACTAGTAGAAGAAAAGAAATAACAAAGCTTAGAACAGAACTAAATGAAATAAAGCCAAAAAAAAAAAAAAATACAAAGGATCAACATAACAAAAAGTTGATTCTTTGCAAAGATAAACAAAAGAGACCAGTAGCTAGATTAACCATAAATAGAAGAGAAAGGACTCAAATAAGCTCAATCAGAAATGAAAAAGGAAACATTATAATTGATACCACAGCAATGCAAAATATCTTCCATGACTACTGTGAAAACCTCTATGCATACAAACTAGAAAGCCTAGAGGAAATGGATAAATTTCTGGAAATACACAACCTTCCTACCCTGAATCAGGAAGAAATAGAAATTCTGAACACACCAATAACGAGTAGCAAGATTGAAACAGTAATTAAAGAATCTCCCCCTGCAAAAAAAAGCCCCAGACAAGACAGATTCACAGCCAAATTCTATCAGACCTACAAAGAAGAACTGGTACCTATTCTACTAAAATTGTTCCATAACATAAGGAAGAAGGCAATCCTCCCTAACTCATTATATGAAGCCAACATCACCTTGATACCAAATCCAGGAAAGGACACAAGAAAAAAGAAAACTACAGAACAATGTCCCTTATGAATATTGGTGTAAAAATCTTTAATAAAATACTAACAAACTGAATTCAACAGCACATCAAAAAAACAATAATAATCCACCATGATCAAGTGGGCTTCATCCCAGGGATGCAAGGATGGTTCAACATACATAAATCAATAAATGTGATTCACCACATAAAGAGAAGCAAAAACAAAGACCATGTGATCATCTCAATAGATGAAGAAAAACCATATGATAAAATCCAGTACCCCTTCATGATAATAACCCTCAACAAACTAGGCAGAGAAGGAACATATCTCAAAATAATAAAAGCCATTTATGACAAACTCATGACTAACATCATATTGAATAAGGTAAGAACCCTCTAAGAACTGCAACAAGACAAGTATGCCCACTGTCACTATTTCTACTCAACATAGTACTGGAAGTCCTAGCCGGAGCAACCAGGCAAGAGAAAGAAATAAAAGAAATACAAATTAGAAAAGAGGAGGTGAAACTATCCCTGTTTGTCATGGTATGATCTTCTATCTAGAAAATTGTCATGGTATGATCTTCTATCTAGAAAACCCCAAGATTCCATCAAAAGATTCCTAGAATGATTAAAAAATTCAGTAAAATCTCAGGTTACAAAATCAATGCATACAAATCAATAGCACTTCTATGTACAAATAATAGTCGAGTCAAGAGCCAAAGCAAGAATGAAATACCATTTACAATAGCTGCAAAGAAAATAAAATACCCAGGAACATACTTAGCCAAGGAAGTGAAAGATCTCTACAAGGAGAACTACAGAACACTGACGAAAGAAATCAAAGATGACACAAACAAATGGAAAAAACATCCCATGCTCATGGACTGGAAAAATCAACATTGTTAAAATGTCCATACTACCCAAAGTGATTTACAGATTCAATGCAATTCTCATCAAAATACCAATGTCATTTTTCACAGATCTAGAAAAAATAATCCTAAACTTCATACAGAACAAAAAAGGAGCCCAAATAGCCAAAGCAATCTTAAGCAAAAAGAAAAAATCTGGAGGCATCACATTATCTGACTTTAAATTATACTACAAGGCTATAGTAACAAAAAGAGCATGGTACTGTTCTAAATGTAGAGACAGACCAATGGCACAAAACAGAGAACCCAGAAATAAAACCATATAGCGACAGTCAACTGATTTTTGACAAAGAAGAAGAAAACCTCCCACTGGGGAAAGGATGCCCTATTGAATAAATGATAATTGGAAAATTGCAGAGCCACATGCAGAAGAATGAAACAGTATCTCTATTTCTCACTACATACAAAAATTAACTCAGGATGCATAAAGGCTTAAATGTAAACCTGAAACCATAAAATTTCTAGAAAAAAACGTAAGAAAAACACTTCTGGACACCAGCCTAGGCAAAGAATTTATGACTAAGACCCAAAGGCAAATACAGCAACCACAAAAATTTTAAAATGGGACTTAATTTAAAAGTTTCTGCACAGAAAATATCATCAGAATAAACAGACAACCTACAGAATGAGAGAAAATATTTGCAAACTACATATCTGACAAATCACTACTATCTAGAATCTATAATCAAATAAATCAGAATGAAAGAAACAAATGACCCCTTAAAAAGTAGGCAAAAGACATGAACAGTTTTGTCAAAAGAAGATAGACAAATGGCCAACAAACATGTGGAAAAATGCTCAATATCACTAACAATCAGGGAAATGCAAATTAAAAACACAATGAGAGAATACCTTATGCCTATCAGAATGGCCATTATTAAAAAATCAGAAAACAATAGATGTTGGTGTGGATGTGGTAAACAAAAAAAAAAAAAAAAGAGAACACTTATACACTGCTGGTGGGCCTACAAATTAGTACCTCTATAGAAAACAGTATGGAAATTCCTCAAAGAACTAAAAGTAGACCTAACATTTGATCCAGCAATCCCACTACTGGGTATCTACCCAAAAGAAAAGAAGTCATTATATCAAAAAGACACTTGCACTCACGTGTTTATCATACCACAATTCACAATTGCATAGATACGGAATTAACCTAAGTGCCCATCAATTCATGAGTAGCTAAAGAAAATGTGGTACATATGTACCGTGGGGTACTACTCAGCCATAAAAAGGAATGAAATAATGTCTTTTGCAGCAACTTGGATGGAACTGGAGATGATTATCCTAAGTGAAGTATCAGGAATGGAAAATCAAACACCACATGTTCTCACTAATAAGTGGGAGTTAAACAATGGGTACACACAGTCATACAGTGGTATAAAGGACATTGGAAACTAAGAAGGGGGAGTCTGGGAGGGGAGTGAGAGATAAAAACTGATCTACCAGGTACAATGTACACTACTCAGGTGACGGGCACGCTAAAAGTCCTGATTCTAGCACTGCACAATTCATCCACATAACAAAAACACTTGTATCCCCTTAATATTTGGAAATATTAAAAAATGAGTATACAGTTTCAATTTTGCAAGATAAAAAGAGGTCTGGAGATTGGTTTGCACAACAATGTAAACATGCTTAACACTACTGAACCATATACTTAAACATAGTTTAGAGGATAAATTTTATTTTATATATATTTCACAATTAAAAAATTCAAAACAGTGAAAAAATTGTGGTACCAATTTGTCTACTTGAGACTATACCCTAGTCATCTTGCTATATATTTATATAAAATACAGTGGTGCCACACCAATGTTGTTCTCTGGGCACCGATTTCTCAATTTTTCCTCAAGGTGTGTAAATGTTAAAGATAGCTGATTTCATCCATTATGTGGATGTCGTTTTACTGCTACAAGTTAACAGTATTTTCCAATTTTCGCGTGGCACACTTCATTGTCCCCTTTTTGTGCTGACAACAGCACCATGTTTATTCAAACCTATCAGTGAAAAATTAAGAGCTTTAAGATTAATTACATAGCAAACTTTAGGCAGAGGCAGGGTCATAATGTAAAAATCCAGGCTTATTCCACCAAATTTAGTGTATTCACATTCAAGGGAGGAACAAGGAATCCAAAAGCTGATGTCAAGGAATTCTCTGACCTTCTTAAAAACTCCTTGCCTTGCGAACAGGTGAACAACAGGTCAGATGTTGATGAATGGGCAAGTCAGATGAAGTCAGTAGTAGTAGTCTCAGGGTTGAAGCAATCTGGCAGCTGCTTCCGGCTAAAGCCAACAAGCCCTTTTACTATGTATGTAGTAGCCATGGAGGGAGAACCTCGTGATGTGGGGGCGTAGGGAATGAAGCAGCCGCCTGCCTGAGAGGGGGATGAGAGCAAAGGGGCAGAGCAAGACAACGGGGCAGTACTGGCAGCCAGTGGCCCTCTGACCCCAGCACGGGGGCCTCCACCCCCAGCCCTCTGGTTGGCTCAGGGGTGGCTCCATAGGCTGCAGGAGACTCTGAACTTCTAGGGGGCCGTTTCTAACAAGATGGAAGAGCTGGTCTGCAGACGAATGCTCTTCCTGCAGGATGCCTGGGCAGAGAGTTCAGCTTGCTCCACTTTCTTGTCACAGGAAGCAAGCTGCCATAAAAATCCTTTAGAAGAGTGATTCTTTTTGTAGTGGTTAGCAAAAGAATCTTTCTTCAAGTGAAATTTTTTTGAGGAACGTCAATATATAAAAATAGTTGAAAGCCTATCAGCCCTGAACAGCCCAGAGCCCAAACACACTGCCTTCCCGCTGTGCCCCACCCCGACGGCAGCCTCCACAACCCCTCCAAGGGAGGGGATTGGTGGGGCGCAGTATGAAAGCCCCCGATTCAGAATGCCAGACAGTCGGCCTGTGAAAGCCTGAAAGCATAAATTCAGGCAAACATAAAAAATAAAAAGCATGCATCATGCTGACAACTGGAAAAACCTATCAAAGTTGAACCAATTGGTCCCTGGGAAACCCTAAATGTCAAAGGCTTCCTTGAATCCTATCACATCAGCCGTCTGCTGCTGGAAATACTCTTACTGGGAAAGGCACCTAAGAGGCCGTGTGATGCCATGGAACATGTCACTTGGGACCCTAAGCCCTGAATTTGAGTCACAACTCTCCTACTTGCTAGCTCGATGACTCTGAGAAAACATCTGAAACTCTCTGAGCCCTGACTTTATCATTACAAGAGAAGAAAAATAGGTTTCTCACTCATTTGACATGGTTTATGAGGATCAAAGAATGTATTAAAGTGGTATATAAACTGTAAAGTTCTTGTATGCTTGAAAGGTGGTGACATGATAAGAGTCTGGTATGTAGTTGACTGTCTCATTCATCCATTCATTCTGCAAATTGTTACTGAACAATACTTGGCCAGCTACTGGTCAATACATTGAGCTGCTTTGGATGTGACTTCTTGTTATCCCACTGCACAAGATAACAGTACAGAGTGGCAACCTGCTCCCATGAGCAGAGGTGGGATCCACAGTGCCTGTCATGGCTCCTCTCCACTTTCTGCCTCATCTCCCTGACATGCTACTGCAGCTATCTCATGGGACTACTTCTCAGTCACTGCTCTGCTCACTGTCATATCCCCCACAGCTGGAGCCCTGAGGGTCCCTGCCTTTATGTAGAAAATTCAGAGCCAGCTGGCCTAGTCATCCCACGACTGATAGACCTAACTTCCACCACTAATTGGACTCTGGCCACATTATCCAACAGAACTATCTGCAATGATGGAAGTATTCTGTAAATGCAGAGCATTTTGTAGGCAGCCACTAGCCATGTGTGGCTATTGAGCCCTTGAAATGTGACCAGTGCATCTGAGGAATTAATTTAATTAGTTAGATAAATTAAATTTAAATAACCATAAGTGGCTAACAGACAGCACAGCTCTAGAGGAATGGAATGGAGGCCAAGCCTGATCTTCCCCATAAAATCTAGAAAACATACAGTAATTTCATCCGTATCCTTGTCAAATATAAGATCATTGCTGAATAAATAATGGTGTTACCATGTTCACGTGATCTTGTTAAGAGCAGATTGAGTTCCCTGTCCTAATTCAGTCTCACACAGTGCTGCTCCTAATTACTCAAAGTTGCCAGCAGAAGCCCATGCCAGCCAAGAAGACTGAGCACGCATCTGTGGGGTTTATTTAGTGTTGTGATCAAATAAAACTTAACGACAAAACTAATCTGACACCTATTAATGATGTGCATAATAGCTATGGTGCACACAGTAATTAGTTATAAAGGGTAAGTCATTCTCATAAATTACTAAACTTAGCAGAACTTTTACACTGTTTGTTCTCTGGTGTTAACAAATGACACCAATATTCCCAGCCTCCTTGGATTCTTTGTAAATGTCCATACACTGCCTGTCCCCAGCATCTTTAAAAAATCAGAATCTTGGCTCCAATCTATTGCTGCCGATCGTTCTACCTACAGAGCAATTACCACTGCTCCCCTCTTTAAGTTTCTGTCCAGGAAGGGCCAGTGGCAGAAACACTGAGGCATATTGTGGATGGACAGCTCTACTTGATCACCTCGCACCAAACAGAGGGCGGGGAGAGGAGAAAGTAGGAGGGTCAGGAGGAAATCAGGTGCCATGCAAGGGCAGCCACGTGGAATAGCCAGAGTGTGTGCCGAGGATGGACTCTGGGTAAAGGACAGATGGAAGCTCAGGAGTGGAGTGAACGAGTGAAGTAAAAGAAGAGAGTGCAGCAGTTGATGAGAGCACCTGCACTCTCACAGAACGGGATCCTTGTCCTGCAGCCACACTTGGCAGGACTGGCAGCCTCTGGGCACAGGTGCCCAGCAGAGCAGCCCTCGGGCATGTGCTTTTGGAGGCTCATGCCCTGAGACAGCTCTCACAGTGAAGAACAAGAATAACCAATATCACTGCAGTCTTTGATCTGCTGGAAAACCGAAGGAAGAGCAGGAGCAACAGGTATCTGAAAGTAGACAGAGGGGATGGGATGAGGGGAGGGCTGGAAAGCCCCAGAAAAAGAAAGTTTGTGGTTCTCCCTGGCTGGGGAAACTGCAGCAATCCTGCCACATTTGCAGGAAATTTCCATGGCAAATATTGTGCTGTCTGTATCTGAAGTTCAACCTGGGTTTGCTCTATGGGCAGATTTGTATGTTTTCCAGTTGAGAAGGTCAGGACTTGGAGGGTACCTCAATGGTGCAGATTTCTCACCAAATTTTCTGTACAGGGGTCCAGACACTATCATGCTCAAGCTGTGCTTCCTCTCAGGTGGGAGCTGCCAAGTTCTGCTTGATTATTTCAAGGGCCAAAAAAACAAGAGAAGCTAGAGAGGTGTTGGGCTGGGCTTGGACTAATCACAACCCCTTTCTTTGCAAGGACCCTGTCTTCACAGCTTTCAGTGAGAATCTGAAATGAACTATTAGGAACAACAATGACAAACCACATTCACTGAGGGATTTGTACTAGCTGCACTAAATGTCCACCCCTCCACCTGTATGTGTGCGTGCACGTGTCTCTTTCACACACACACACATACATACACACACACACCCCAGCTGTCTCTGTCACCAAAGTTCATGCCACTTCTCTGACTCCCAGACTTGAACTTGACATCATCCTTTTCTGGAACTCTCCTCGATTGCCTTCCTTACCTCAATGCCTTGATAAAAAGGACGAGTTACTCAATCTCCTTTGGTTATTAATGGCAAAATGCAACTTTAACCTGGCTTAAGGTAAAAAGCTGGTGACTCAGCTCTTCTGAGGGAGGGACTGGAACCACAAGAGGTCAGGAGCCCAGGAGGGGTTGCTCCCTTGACGTCCTAGCACCACGCCCCTCTGCACTTCTACTCTCTGCACCCCCACCCCAGCCCATTGCACAGCTCTTGACTTGGCATCTTCTCCATTCACGGAGCCCGCTCAGCTAGAAACTATAAAACTATAATAGCATGTCTTGGTCTCAACTTAAACTCACTGGAAGGGAGAATTACCTGGCCTAGCTTGAGTTAGAAGGAAACCTCAGTTGAATCAATGGATACCGGAAGCTCAGGTATTCCTAGAACAAAGGTGAATAGTGGAGCGAGGGATGGAACCTGGCAGGCAAGGAGGGTGACAGTCCTCAGAGAAGAGAGATGTGAGCTGGACTGACACTCGGAATTGTGCTTACTGTAGTGCAACACTCCAATGCTGTCGGTAGAGACTTCCTTTGATCTTGGGCAAGAGTGATCATCGTGGGAGGTGGGGAAAACGCTGAAATAGGGGCTGGGTAACCTCTAGCTTCTGCATGGTTCTACCTACGATTGTCTCCATTACTCCAACTGATCAAGACAGATAAAAGCTGTGTGAAAAGGAATTTGCCTGTGCCTGGTCACATGCACACAGGAGACAGAATCACAATCTCTTCTTAGTAAGGTGCTGCTTTTCATTCCTCCAAAGCCAAGAGTTCCCTTGGAAGAGAGATGCTACTGAAAGTCCTTGGACTGAGAGAATATTGTGTGCTGCCTTCCTTCCAGGGAATCTGAGGAAGCCTGGTGGGAGGAAATGGCTCAGAAGGCAGTGGGGGGTTTGCTATAGAGACCATATGATGGGGAGATGAGCTCATGTTCCACCTGCAGGGCAATTGTTAAAGATTCCTATCCTAGTGATTAGGAGATTAAATAACTAAAGTGTCTATTGCAAATAGTATGATTAGTTACCTTTATTAGACTCTATCAGAGACAGTAAGGACAGAAGGCCAGGGGATTAGGCTCATGTTTGATAGTTGCTGATAGAATTCTGAGCTGCCTCTTTGATGGTGCACTCCTTATGACTAAGAAGAAGACACAAGTACAGAAACCTTTCCGTGGGAAAACTTTAAATAAAGAAGAGCCTTATCTCCTAGGAAACCAATTCACTCCTCCTCATTCTCTGTTCAGAAAGATGGCCAGCTTTCCCTCTTCCCATCCCCAGCCCCACCACCATTTCCTTCTTCAAAAATTTCACAGTCTAACAAAGCAAGCAGGCATTTTAGGAAAGTATATATATTTTTTCAAGCCAAAGAGTATCTAGCCAGGGGCCAACACCATTTTCAAATTCAGAATCCATTTGAAAGAATATTGGAGATTTAGAAATACAGTCAGCTTCAGCTGCTGAATAATTATATCAATATGACAAGGAATACAGGCTGTGAATAGAAAGACAGCTGGAACCTACCTATATAACACTGTTTTCCATAGGGTAGAATTTAGCAAATGGTATCTCTATTACAGGGGGTCTGGTTCTTTATGTCTCTTGCAAGCAATTTCACTGATGCTAGGACCTCAAGGAATGGCACCTTATAGGAGCTTTCATCTGCCTATTTATCCACGTGAACTGGGCATGTATTATAAGCCAAGCACTAGGCAGGGCACTCTGGGGATAAAGGTAAAGAAGAAACAATTAAGGAGCTCACAGCATAGCAGGAGGAGGAAGCACATAAATGAACATGGCATCTACTAAATAAAGAGGTGAGTCATGGTTCAGTGATGGCACAAGAGAGGGTCAGCCCTGCTGGGGATAATCAAGGAAACTTTACAGCACTAATCTTCGCATTGGGATCTTAACAGTAAATAGAAGTTTGTCAAGAAGGCCACTGGTGGGGGTGGGGCATGGTAGAGGAATGTCTCCCTGCATATACAGAGGCATGCAGGCATGAACCTGTCAAGTGCAGCTATGAAACTGCAACACAGTAATTCAATAAGGGCAGCACCAAGGAAGAAAGGAAGAGAGGTGATTAGAGAAGGCGGCACCGGCTTGTGAAGGACATGGTTTGTCCTTGCTGAGCAGTTTGGATTTTATCGTGATAGAGCGGAGGGTGGCAGATTAGCTGTGGTCCTTAGAGTCATTCCCATCCCTTCCATGCTCTCTCCTGCGTGGCATGAGCTGGAAATCTGGGAATAAATTTTCTAGATCCCACATCAGCTGTATTCCAGTTTAAAGTTCACCAATTTGGAATCCTGCCAGATTCAGAAAGTAGAAAGAAATCAAGGCCACCCGTATTCCTCCAACAGTGGCAGGCGGATGTGTGGGCTTCAACAGACATTAGTTTTTTCTCATTCTGCTGTGTGTGAAGCGCCCACTTTGGTGCTACAGGCCTCTGTGAACATCAGCAGTGGGTTTCTAAAGTCCTTAACTTGGGGCAACAATAGCTGCTTCATTTATCCCCAGAAAGCTACTATCACATTGTAGAGCTACTAGCAAACTTCAGAGCCACAGGCAGCCTTTTTTGACCTACAGTCCTGCGGCCTTTCCAATGTTTTGTAAGCACCAGTTAGCAGTATTAAATTCCTTCATGTTTAAAATACTTCACGTGGTTTCTGTTTCCCTGATCCAAACCTGACTGAAGTATTTTAAAAGATGACCCTGGTGGCTTTATGAAGAAAGCACTGAATGGGGAGATGACAGGGAGATCAATAAATAGATTATCTCAATAATACAAAGGAGACATGATGAAGCTCAAAATCCAATAATGAATTTTGACAATGGCAATAGAAATAGAGCAGGAGAATAGTTTAAAAAAAGTATTTAGGACCTGTGACCATTTGGATGGAGGGGTAAAATCAAAGAAATTTAGGAGGCTCTAAGCTTCTGGTCTCGGCAATTGCACTCATGGTGGAAAAGAGAGAACACAGAACAGGGAAGGGGGAGAAGGAGATTTGGTTGGCAGTGAAGGTGACGAGCTCAATTTAGGATATGTTAAGTTTTTGGTCCAGATATTAAGCAGGCAGGTGGTTAAATCCCAGGGTGGGGGATTTAGGGTGAAGGTATTTATTTTGTAGACCAGAAATATAGAAATGGTCATTAAATCATGAGAGTGGGTGAAATTGATTAAAGAAAATGTATAGCATGGAGGAAAAATACCCAGAAATGTAAGGAATGAGCCCTGCTAAATGTTAACAGTTAAGAACAAACACCAGAAGAGAATCCTGCAAAAAAAAAAAAAAAAAAAAAAAAGACCGACCAAGAAGGAATAGCAGAGAGGTAGAAGAATCCAGACCGGATAGTACTAAGCAGGAGTAGATCACCTGAAATCATGAGTAAAGAGATGACAATGGCATAAATTATAAGTGAT